>ML816019.1:68916-81408 GCA_009831015.1 Picea engelmannii | reverse complement strand
TATCTGATGTTGTTGTTGCTTTATATGTTTAAAATTTTGAAAAAAATGAATATATTTTGTATTTTTTAATGTTTGTCGTGGTTTTCCGATTTTTTGCTGACTTTTGCCGAAACGATTTTTTCCGGACCCTCGCCGACTTTTTGTCGATGCCGACTTAATCAACACTGCTCTAAACACAAAGAGGGAAATTTTGACCCTCGTGCTTGTACTTTATGTTATAATTTCACTTTGACTTTATTCACTTAAGTCTAAAGTGACTTTATTCACTTAAATCATAAAGTGACATTAATTTCACTTAAGTGTGAATTAACGAATATAAAGTGAATGATGAGATCTAATCTCATCCATTCATTTTGGAGAAAGGCTTAGATCTAATATGGGCCCTTGGTTTTCTAGGTTAGCCTTGAGATTAGGCTAAAGGAGGCAAAAGAGGGAAAAGGAGGCTCATAGTTCACTCTTGAGATTGGAGTGAAGGAGAGGAAGTGAGGGTTTGGAGAGAAAACGGTCACCATTGAAGGAAGAGCATGGAAGCTTGTGTAGGCGCACTTGTGGGAGGCAAGGGCGCTCAAGCTTGAGGTTCTACACCCGTAGAGAGTGAGCTAGAAGGAGGGCACACTCATTGGGGTGAGGGCACAACAAGCTTACAAGGGCACACAAGCAAAGGTCAAGGGGCGCACTTGTGTATTTGGGCGCACATTTTCTTATGGAGGGTGCACAATAAGGCAAGGAGGGGCGCATACTAGTTGGCTTGGAATGTTATTTCAGTTGGGAGATTTTGTGGAAGCAAGGGGCGCACTTAGAGTCAAGGGCACTAGCTTCCATGCATGTGGCAACCAAGAGGGGGCGCAAGTCATCATCTAGTAGGCACACGTTCAAGGGACTCCATTGCAAGTTTGAGAAGAGCTTGTCTTTGTATCAGGCTCCCTTGTATTTTTCCTTCTTGTAGAATTTACTTTCAGATCTCCATTTTTTCCAGGGTCATGTTGACCAAAACCACTTGTGTCAAATTGTTATGGTTTGCTTATTTACTTTCAGCATAGTAGGTGTTAAATATCCTAGAGGAGTATTGTATGTTTTAATGTATGTGAAGAGCTAATTGGACAGCAAAACTATCCTACATAAACCCTTCATAAAGAGGCACCAAAAGAGCATGCAATCATAAGCTTAAGGCAGAATTTGAAGAGGGTGAAGTTCAGATTTGTTGGCTGTTTTGGACAGCGAGAAAAGTCCTAAAACAGTGATTAAAACAGTTTGAAAGTGACTTGAACTTAGTGCCCAACAAGAGGTCACATGACAGGCCTGTTGGGCAGCCTTAGGATCCTCAAATTTCTTCAGAGATGAGAGGAAATGAGGACAAGCCAGTCTTATAAATATGTGATCAGCAGCATGTAATATAGGGTCAGTTCTATTTTACCTTGGAAAAATTAATTATATGCCCTCTTTAACTGGTTAATGAAAGGATTCCAAGCATTGCCGAGTATCAGACCATCGTCTTTGTTGAGAGTGTTGTCTTTCTTTTCGACTTCTACAGTTTCCCTTATTCTTCTCTTCGTAGAGTGCTCCTCCCTCACTGACAACCTTGTATTATCCATACATATATGATGGGTAGTGTTGTGAGAGTGATCAGCGAGATCTGATCATTAATCATGATCTCTGCATATGTCTGAAGCATGTTCTTTTAAGCATACATGTAGGGATCGCCCTGTTTCACCGATAGTCTTATGTTCTCTTATCAACATGGGACTATTCCAATGCCAAGAAGACAGGTGAGGCTTATTTCAAGCTGTACAAGGAAAAGACTCTAGGAGAGGCTTTCTTAAATCTTTTTTATAAGTTTTCTGTGTGAGACTAAGTAACCCAATCCCCTATCTCCAAAATATTTTACTTATATTATGTAATGCAACTGAACTTGTAAAACTACGTTTAAATGTCTTGTGCATTCTATAACATCCGACCAGCAATCCTTTGGCATAGTGACACAATCCAAGTTAACCAATATTAACACAACTGTGTGTGATTTTTCAAATAATAAAACAGTCTCTGCTGCTGCTGCAACCTTAGTTTCATAGTACAAGCTCTTGAATAAGAAAAATCAACAATCATGTTAACCACTATTTGGTCAACTTGACTTGCTTATAATATCTGTTATTGAAAGAATCGTTAGGCCTGCTAAATTGCTAATCTAGGTGATTACAATTTTTATCAACCTCATTCAATTGACAGAGTGCTAAATTTATTTACATGAGAACAGTTAATACAAAAAAACCAGGCAGTAAACACAACGTATCCTCGTTTTCCCTTGTGCATGAAAAATACAAAGGGCTGTGAAAGGGTAAGAGCTCTGAGAACAATCTAACCTCTGCTTGCAAAATTGACAGTGCCTCACCAACATATGGCACTGACTCCTGTGGGATGAACTCTTTCAAGTCAGCCACATCATCTAAAGTCTGGATTGGCTTATAAATAACTGGACCTTTTCCTTTCACTATATCAAAAGGAATATTCATTCCTGTCAAAGGAGTAAGAATGTCCGAGAACAAAATAACCTGTATCAAAGAGGTGAGACTGAAAATTAGAAAAAAGAAAATGATTTTAACTTTTATTGCAATAACCTGCATCCAATAACACAATTACAAATGCAAAATTTCATCAAAGCCAGGTGTATGTAGAGCACGTACAACTGATCAAAAACAATTGAATTTATACAAAAGATATTCTGAAAAAAATATCATTAGCAACAAGGGCATACATTATATAAAAGCTTTATTAAGACTGTCAAAAGCATGGTTTGAAGATAACCTTTGAACTACTTTAACTGAGCATAGATAGCTAAGTTTTTTCACCATTTTACCAAGGACTGAAATATTTTTGGACAGCTACTTCTAAATAAATATGTGCAGAGTTTTAAACACATCAAGAAGTCTTCCAGACTTTCATGCATTATCAGAAAAGAAACATATCAGCATGATGAATATCCAAGAAAGGGAAAAGAGAAGCAAGTAAAATGAGCGAAAAATAACTATATAAGTATGTTGCTTAAACCTGACAACCTAAAGTTGTAAGCAGATACTTGTAAGTGTACAAGAAAAAAACTGAAGTAATAAGGCATAAGGCCAAGCTACAATTCTTCTTGCATAAAGGAGATGAACTGGAATCCCTCAGCTACTATATTGTATAAACTCAGCTGCATGCAATGATTCAATGCCAGTACTAGTGGAGCATTTACCCAGGATTTCTCTTAAATATGAATTCTATAACCATGATGTTTTTCTGTAGTGCTCCAGGGCACTGTCAACTCTTATGCAACATGTAATGCTTCAATTATATAAAACAACCAGAGATACCAAATATACATGACACAGACATAAATAGACAGCAGAAATAACAGTATGTTTACCAACATATTGAAATGCTGCTCAAATAGAAAGAACAGTGGCTTGAGAACACTGCTCTGAAATATAATAGAAGTTGCACTGCAACCCTAACGAATAAAGGATTTGAGGAAACACATCTCCCAGCCAGAACACAAAATGCATGGAAACTTCTCCAATAAATAAAAAGAATTAATTATTGAATCTCAATTGAGTGTTGAATCCCAATTGTGTGAGTGAAATGCTCTCTATATGTATTCATTTGTCCATCATTTCTCATGCAGGCTCTAATTCTGGCCTACCTACTACTTAAGAATTTAGCCATATAAAATAATCATTATGTTGGGATAGTGGAAACAACTATTTCACCAGCATAATGCAGAGACAATCTTTTCTTTTGGAAAAAGAGAAAAAACAGAAAGGTGAATTCCTACCCAAATAATTCAGACCCCCGATTCCATTAAACCCATACCACTGAATTTTTCATCATTCCACTAATGCCAAAAAATGGGAGAAAAATCCCAAGGAAGCTATAGTGTATGTTAACCCCAAGTGTGTCACTAATTGTATTTTGCCATGGAATCTATTTTATCTTGTAGTGACTTATACATGTGATCAGTGAGATTATTACATATTCGAAATGTGATTACTTTGAGTAATGGTTTGAGCCAGTGATCATTGTTCGGAATCCTGTAATGTCCCCCACCTCTTGTTGAAGAGGTTTGGGAAGACTTAGTGGTCTAGGCATCCCCACTAGACCATAGTCTCGCACAAAGGGGAAAAGTCCACCAAACTAATGTTATATTTTAAAGTTGACTTAGGAAAAAGGGAAAAAGGGGAAAAAGGGTAACTCAATGAAGAAATAGAAGTGGGAGGTTGAGTTAGGAGTTGAACCTAGGGGTTAAACTAACTCAACAGGAAAATAGAATGAAGGCATAAAAGGAAGGCTAGGGCGCACCTTTCATTCCATCTCGGATATTTGGTATTTGCTTGTTGATGCTCTTGAGCATACAGTTTTCAGGGTTTTGATATTACAAACCCTAGAGAACAACTCAGTGGTGAAAGATTCCACTCACCTTGTTCCAAGCTTGGTCTCGGGGATGAAATACTCCACACACACCATTCTACACTCATCAACTATTCAGGAGGACAGCAGGGCCGTACCAGTTAGGGTTTTCCAGCAAGGGTGAACCATTGGTTGAGGAGTAGTTCGATCCAGCTTGTTGAGGAGGCTTTGGGGAATTTCGACATTAGGGTTTTGCTTGCAGGACCTTGACCATCAGTTTGAGGACTTTCTTGAGGAGTTACCACGTCTCTATCATTATCTGCAGATTGGGACGGCTTTGGAGGAGAGGGGACGTCTTGGTGATTCAGTGATTTCCAGATCTAGGAGGCTATACCTCTGATCTTATCTTGAAACTTCTCCCAGGGGCTTGTGACTGCCCGATCTACCATCCTAGGGAGTTTCAAGTGATTCAGAGGCCTCATCCATCCAGGCCGAATTATTGATCATATTCAAGTTTCCAGGGGGGTCGTACCAGTTTAGGGTTTCAACAACTGAAGGAGGAGGAATCAGTATTTGGGCTTCCCACTCCAGGAGGAGGGTACTCATGCCCTGATCTATCATTTGGAGGAGTTTGGGAGTATTTGCAGGTTATCTTCTTCAGGAGGGTCGAACCCTAGGTCTTCACAGTCTTCAGCAGGACGTACCAGCAGCTTGAGGGTTAAGCTAAACCCTAGTTTTGTATTGGAGCGTTCATCTTGCATTCCAGCCTTTGGGAGGCTTATCTTGTGTCTCCGGGAGCATTTTGTAGCAGCTCATATGCTTGTCTTGTAGCCATCTGAAGTTATTCCAGATCGGCATCTTCTATATTGTTTCAGGTGCTTGCTCTTATATTAATAAAGGTCAGATCTTGCTATTGATTCCATACTTGTGTATTATGAGATCTTTATGTGTTAAACTGCATCTTGAATAAAATGTGGCTTAATAACTGAAATAAACCCTAAGGCCGAAGTATCAGTGGCCAACCTGCATAAACAAATAACAACAGTAGTTAGTGTTTCCAAGCAAAAAAATTGGCTTGGGAACATTACAAATCCTCATTAGGAAGTCCTAATTAGTTACGAGGCATTTGTTTCCCCAATCATCATGCTAAGTACCTTAACATGTATAAAAAGCAGTGTTACCAACATCGTAATAATATTATCGACATCACGATATTATCGTCGTTTTGAGGGTGAGTGATATTATCGCCTGAAAATATCACGATATTTTCGAAAATAGCACAATAATATCGCGAATCGATGGAAAATGTCACCAGGCTGCGGACAATCACAAATTAAAAGTCGATTTTTGGGTTTTAAAGTGTCATTTTGCAAACAAAGTGTGGGGTTTGGGAGAGCAAAGGAGCAAGAGCCGAAAACTTAGTTTATTTTGTCATTTTGCAAACAGAACGAGGCTAGTAATCTACTAATTAAAAGTGACATTCTCCTTTATCTTTCATTTTCATCCTTTTACTTAAATTTTTAACATTACCATTGATTGTTTCAAGATGTTTGAGAGCGCTTCCAACCTCATTGGACTTCATATGGAAAAAGTAGAATTTTAGGTCCCATTCAAAATTCAGCAAACTTAGAGGTTTTCAAGATTTCAAGATTGGCAGTATTGCAATATTTCCACTAGATTATATCATGTATGAGGGTATGGAACTGGCATTTAGTCAAGAGCACAAAGCTTGTAATATCCCAAATCCGACTAGTCTAGGAAATGTTGCTAATCTGCTATATCTGTTGTCTAATCTGATACACTAGGGGTTTTTGGATGGGTTTAAGCTGCAGGTTTTAACATGTTTGGTGTTTTTCGCATGTGTGTGTAGATAAATAAGTGTTTACAACATATGAATAAGCATACAAATAGTAAATGACACAATAGACTGCAAATCATATATTATGATATTTCTGCGGATTACAATGCCCTATGCGGCTGAATAAAATAAATCTCTCTGCTAGATCAGAGACAAAAAGAACTTAGCCGGAATACAATAAGCAAACTAAAACAATGATACCCGGTAATAGAAAAATGTTGTTGGATCAATGGATGAACTATAGGATCTGCTGCAAGCTACGACAACTCTTATGGCAACTGCTGCAAGTTTGAAAAGTTCGCCCTAGTGGCTAAACTCCTCAAATCTGCCTTGAAATTGTCTCAAACAGTGCGCCCTGACCTCATTCACACTCTCGGTAGCTAACCAACTAAAGATCGACCCTCTGACAATCTGTACGGATCCCGGATGGATCACCCTCGGGAAATGCGCCCCAATTGTTGTTGGAAACTGCACCCTAGTGATTCCTCCATAGGAATCGGTCGATAAGGGTCTCAAACTGAGCGCCCTAGGCTCCTCTGAAATGGGTCAGAAGGATTTCCCTGGATCCGATATGATGATCTCTCAGGAATCCCAAATGTATCCTCCCCAACTGTCGCACCCACAATGGCTGAGTAATGCACCCAAGGTGATTTCTCCGTCGAAATCTGACGGGAAACCAGGCAATAGATGTGTCTTGTCCTCCTCTCAACTGGGTCGGAAGGGAATCCCTGGATGGGACAAGTCGACTCACTAAGTCTCCTCAGAAGTTGCGCCCTCACCCTAAATAAGTGTGCCATTGCTACTGCAACCTGTGTAATTGTTGCTAAAGATCGATGGAAAATCTATGTGATCTCCTCGGTGACTAGGGTGTGTCTCTCAACACCGAAATCAACCACTGGGTGTATTCCTCCTAGAATCCACAGAGCACTCTCTTCTGAGATGCGCCTCTCTCCTCACTGACAAGTCAAATTCTTCATAATGATGAATTAGGTTACTTTACCCTTTTCTTATAGCTGCCCGAAACCCTAATTCATTGTTGACCTATTTTTAGCTTATCTATTCTATTTTTAACTCACTTTGACTTAAAAGTGGTTTTAGTCACTTTTAGCTCAATGTCACTTTCGAATTATAACACCCTCAGCTGAAGTGACCTCTAGTAACCCTGTTTACCCATGTATGGCCCTGGCTATAGTCTAATGGGGTTGTTTAGACCATTACGCCTCCTCTCTGGAGCTCCTATTTGGAAAGGGACACTACATTCCTCCCTTCCCGAAATTGCTTTTCCTCAAGCAATACCAATCCCGGGTGTTGCAACACCTGCTCGCTCTCCCAAGTAGCATCCTCTACTGGAAGCCCTCTCCATCTGATTAGACACTCTTTGATGACCCTGCTCCTCAGTTTCCACTCTCGAAACTCCAGTACCTCCTCCGAAACCAACTCCAACTGTCCCTCCTCATCCAATGGGGGAAGCTCCTCTGATGTGTTGATGATTTGTCCCACGACCTTCTTGAGGCAAGACACATGGAACACGTTATGAATCATGCTCCCCTCTGGAAGCTCTAGCTCATAAGCAACCTTGCCTACCCGGCGTATGATCCTGTAAGGTCCAAAAAATCTAGGCTTGAGATTCTCAACCCCACTCTTCTTCAGAGATGACTGTATGTAGGGTTGGAATCTCAGGAAAACCAAGTACCCAACCTCAAAGTTGCGCTCTATCCTATGCTTGTCCGCACTCATCTTCTGTCAATTTTGCGATGTCTACAAGTTCTCTTTCAATAACTCGAGAATCTCCTGACTCTCGGTGATCCAATCCTTGGCTTTGGGAGCTCTGCTCTCCCCGAAAACCAAGTCTATCAAAGTGGGAGCATCATAACCGTACAATGCTCGGAAGGGCGTCATGCTAATGGACATGTGGAAGGTGGTGTTGTAGCAATGCTCTCCTAGATGTAGCCACCTGACCCATGTTCTTTGTTGTCCACTCACATAGTTTCTCAAATACCCCTCAACCAACTTGTTGACTATCTCGGACTTCCCATCTGTCTGAGGGTGATAGTTGGTGTTGGGTGTCAACTCTGTCCCCACCAATCTAAACAACTCCTTCCAGAATGTACCAATAAACTGTCTATCCCTGTCACTGACGATGTTCCTTGGCAACCCATGGAGCCTGAAGACCTCCCTGAAGAATAACTCGGCCACCTGAACTGCATTGTAATATGTCAGTATGGCATAGAAGTGAGCAAACTTGGTCAATCCGTCGACCACCACATAGATGTAGTCCTTACCCTGAACCTTGGGTAGGCTTGTGATGAAGTCCATCGATATGCTCTCCCATTTCTGCTCCGGAATGGGAAGTGGCTGAAGTAGTCCTGCTAGAAGCATATGCTCTAATTTGTTTTGCTGACAAGTCACACACTCACTGATGTACCTCATAACATCCTGCTGGAGGCCCTTCCATGAGAACCTTTCTTTGATCTGCCTGTAGGTTTTGAAAAACCCCTGATGACCTGCCAGTGGTGAATCATGAATTGTTGCTAGGATCTTCTTCTTGAGCCCTAAACCTGCCACTAAGTGGACTTTGTCCTTGTAGAATATGACATCGTCAATGATCCTGTACCTATCATCCTGAACCTGTCCATCCAAAACCTCACAAGCGAACTTGTTCTTGGAATATTCCACTAACAAATGGGATTTCCAATCCGTTGAAACCTCCATCAAAGAACATGTCACAAGTCTCCTAGACAGTGCATCGGCCACAAAGGTCTTTTTCCCCTTGACATACTCTATGTCGAAATCAAAGGCCTGCACCTTCGTCATCCATTTCTGTTGGTGTTCACTGAGATCCTTTTGCTCAAGGAAATACTTTAAGCTGTTGTGATCTGTTTTGACCACGAATTTGTTGCCCACCAAATATTGTCTGAATTTGGTCAAGGCATGCATGATTTCCATCATTTCCTTGTCATAAATAGAGTACAGCCTCTCAGGTTGACTGAGCTTCCTGCTCTCAAACACAATGGGGTGCCCTCCCTGCATCAAAATTGCCCCGATCCCTCGTTGGACACATCACACTAATACAATAGGTAAAGTGAAGTCTGGTAATGCTAACACTAGACAGGTGCATATGACTTCCTTCATGTGATCAAAGGCCTTATGTGACTCATCGGTCAAAACGAAAGCCCCATGTCTAGTGAGATCTGTAAGTGGTGCTCCAAGCTAAGAAAAATCCTTGACAAACCGCTTGTAATAGTTGCATAGCCCAAAGAAGCTCCTCAACTCTGTCACATTCCTGGGCGTTGGCCAATCCAGAATGGCCCCGATCTTCTCATGGTGCACCTATACCCCATGCGCACTGATAATGTGGCCCAAGTAAAGTAGTTATGTCATACCGAACTCACACTTGGACTCTTTGTCGTATAGTGACTGTGTCTCCATGATTCTCAGTACCTCATCCAAGTGCATCATATGCTCCTATGTAATGTTCCTGACTTGGCTAGTCTAGGAAATGTTGCTAATGTGTTTGTAGGATTAATGGTTTACAGCATATAAATGATCATACAAATAACAAATGCGATAAAGACTGCAAAGTTTATATTATGATATCTCTACGGAGTACAAATGTCGAATGCGGCTAAATAAAATGAATCACTCGGCTAGATCAAATGACAAAAGGATCTGAGTTGGAATACAATAAGCAAACTAAATGATAATACCCAATAATAGATGAGCACTGTGGGATCAATGGATGAGCTGGAACTGTGGCAACTCGCACGATAACCGCTGAAAGTCTGGAAAGTTCGCCCAAGTGGCTAAACCTCTCGGAATGGCCTGGAAACTATCCCAAATGGTGCGCCCTACTCTAGCTCTAAGTCCTGGTGACTGACCGGCCTCTCTGCTGGTGTGTCTAGACCCCGGATGGATCTCCCTGGGGGAATGCGCCCCTCTCTCACTGGAAAACTGCGCCCTAGTGATTACACCGTCAGAATCGGCTGAGATGTATCTCAAAATGACCGCCTTGGCCTATTGGGAAATGGGTCAGAAGGGTTTCCCTCAATCTGATCTGATGATCGCTTGGGAACTCCGAATGTGTTCGCCAAAAGTGTCGCACTCCCAAGTCTAGAAAAAGCACCCCAGATGATTCCTCCGTCGGAATCTGACGAGGAACCGGGAGAAAGATGTGCCTTGCCTTCCTCTCAACTAGGTTGGAGGGGAATCTCTGAACTCTCCCTAGATGGGACAAGTTGATCCATTGAACCTCCTCAGAAGCTGCGCACTCACCCTCGATAAGTGTGCCCTTGCTGTTGGAACTTATGTAACTGCTGCTGAAGAATGATGGAAGACCTGTGTGATCTTCCCAGTGACTAGGGTGTGTCTCTAAACAACGAAATCAGCCAACTGGTGTCTTCCTCCTGGAATCCACTGAACTATCTCTGTTAAGATGTGCCTCTCTCCTCAATGACAAGTCAGAATATGCATAATAATGAATTAGGTCGTTGACCCTTCTCTTATAGCTTTTCCAAACCCTAATTCATTGTTGAAACACTAATTTGTTGTTGACTTCTAATTTTAGCTCGCATGTTCTATTTTTAGCTCATATTGGCTTAAAAGCGCTTTTAACCACTTTTAGATCAATGTCACTTTCCGAACATAACACCTTTGATTGGAATGACCTCTAATAACCTTGTTTACCTCTTTTTTGGCCCTAGCTATAGTCTAACAGGGCGGTTTAGACCATTAATCCTCCTCTCTGGAGCTCCTATTTGGAAAGGGACATTACAGTCCTCCCTTCCCGAAATTTCTTGTACTCAAGCAATACTAATCCAAGGTGATGCAACACCTACTCGCTCTCCCAAGTAACGTCCTCTACTAGAAGCCCTCTCCATCTGATCAAACACTCTCTGATGAACCTGCTCCTCAATTTCTGCTCCTGGAACTCCAAAACCTCCTCTGGAACCAACTCCAACTGTCCCTCCTCATCCAATGGGTGAAGCTCCTCTGATGTGCTAATGAATTGTCCCACTGCCTTTTTGAGGCAAGAAACGTGGAACACGTTATGAATCTTGCTCCCCTTTGGAAGCTCTAGCTCATAAACAACCTCGCGTACTCGGCGCATGATCCTGTAAGGGCCATAAAATCTGGGCTTCAGCTTCTCATCCTCACTCTTCTTCAGAGACAATTGTCTGTAAGGTTGGAGTCTCAAGAAAACCAAATCCCCAACCTCAAAGTTGCGCTCTATCCTGTGCCTGTCCGCACTCATCTTCTGTCGGTTCTGTGTCGTCTGCAGGTTCTCTTTCAGCAACTTGAGAATCTCCTGACTCTCTATGATCCAATCCTTGGCCTTGGGAGCTCTGCTCTCCCCGAAAACCAAGTCTACCAAAGTGGAAGCATCATATCCGTACAATGCTCGGAAGGGTGTCATACTAATGGACATGTGGAAAGTGGTGTTGTAGCAATGCTCTCCTAAATGTAGCCACTTGACCCATGTTCTCTGTTGTCCACCTACATAGTTCCTCAAATATCCTTCAACCCACTCATTGACAATCTCGGTCTGCCCATCTGTCTGAGGGTGATAGCTGGTGTTGGGTGTCAGCTCTGTCCCCAACAACCGAAACAACTCTCTCCAGAATGTCCCCATGAACCGACTGTCCCTGTCACTGACGATGTTCCTCGGCAACCCATGAAGTCTGAAGACCTCCCTGAAGAATAGCTCGGCTACCTGAACTGCGGTGTACTCTGTCGATATGGCATAGAAGTGAGCAAACTTGGTCAATCTGTCGACCACTACATAGATACAGCCCTTACCCTATACCTTGGGTAGCCCTGTAATGAAGTCCATCGATATACTCTCCCATTTCTACTCTAGAATGGGGAGTGGCTAAAGTAGCCCTGCTGGAAGAACATGCTCTGACTTGTTATGTTGGCAAGTCAGACACTCACTGGCGTGTCTCATAACGTCCTGTTTGAGGCCCTTCCATGAGAACCTCTCCCTAGTCTGTCTATAGGTTTTGATAAACCCTGATGGCCTGTTAGTGGTGAATCATGAACTGTTGTGAGAATCTTCTTCTTGATCCCCGAATCTAGCACCAAGTAGACTCTATCCTTGTAGGATATGACATCATCAATGACCCTATACTTGTCATCCTGTATCTGCCCATCCATAACCTCACAAGCGAACTTGTTCTTGGAATATTCCACTAACAAGTGGGATTTCCAATCTGCTGAAATCTCCATCAAAGAACATGCCGCAAGTCTCCTCGATAGTG
>ML816018.1:179696-192902 GCA_009831015.1 Picea engelmannii | reverse complement strand
TTGTATCTCTTGAAATCTAAAGATGAAGTGTTCAACAAATTCAAGGAATTCAAAGCCTTGATAGAGAATCTTTCTGAAAGAAAGATCAAGATACTCAGGTCAGATAATGGAGGAGAATACACCTCAAAAGAGTTTGTGAACTTTTGCAAAGATGTTGGGATCAATAGGGAACTCACTACTCCCTATAATCCTCAACAAAACGATATGGCTGAAAGGAAGAACATAACGATAATGGAAGTCGTGAAGACCATGATCCACGATCAAGATCTTCCTATGTGCTTATGGGTTGAAGTAGTAATGAAAATCGTATATGTGCAAAACCAATTGTCCCATAGTGCACTTGGGTTCAAGACCCCAGAAGAGATGTTCACCGAAAACAAGGCAGAGGTAAGCCATCTCAAAATATTTGGCTGTCCAGTATTTATACATATACCGAAAGAGAAAAGAAACAAGCTGGAACCCTCAGGAAAGAAGGGAATATTTGTGGGATACTGTGAGGTCTCCAAGGCCTTCAGGATCTATATACCAGGTCACGGTCACATTGATATCAGCAGGGATGTGACCTTTGATGAAGATGCAGCGCTCAAGAAATCAAGAAAATGCCAACTTGAAGAGGTATATGAAGAGGAACCCGTAATCCCCAGAGTTGCAGAATCAGTGAGGGAGGTTCCTAGAGTTGTTGAACCAATGAGGGAAGTCGTAACTTCCCCTGATGAGGAAATTCTAGAATATCATGACGTATTAGAGTTTCAAGAACCTCTTTAGATGAAAATCTCCCATAGAAGAAATCCAGCTTGGGCTAGAGAGCTTATTCAAGATAGAGAGAAATATGGTGTTCCCGAAGGAACCACGTGACATGTGAAGAGACTTAATCCATTCTCCAGTTATATGGATTTGATGTGTGATCTCCTAGAGAAGGAGCCTACCTGCTTTGAAGAAGCCATTTGGAAGAAAGAATGGGCAGATGCCATGACAGAAGAATACCAATCCATAATAAAGAACGATGTATGGGAAATAATTCCCAGACTGAATAGCAAGGATGTGGTATCGTCCAGATGGCTCTTCAAAATAAAACATGCTGCTGATGGAAGTATTGGGAAGTATAAATCAAGATTTGTAGCTCGTGGCTTTTCTAAAAAAGAAAGTATTGAATATGAAGATACATTCACTCCTGTAGCCAGATACACTTCGATCAGAACCATCATAGCCCTTGCAGCTAAGATGAAGTGGAAGTTACACCAGATGGATGTAAAGACAACTTTCCTAAATGGTGTTATCGAAGAGGAACTATATATAGAGAAACCGCAAGGATTTGAAGTTGAAGACAAGAAGTCTCATGTCTGCAAGTTGAATAAATCCTTGTACGGATTGAAGCAAGCTCCTAGATCTTGGTATGGCCGGATAGACAACTTTCTGATGAGTTTGGGCTTTACCAAGAGTAAAGAAGATTCTAACCTCTACTTCAAGGTTATGAATGATGAGCCAGTAATACTATTATTGTATGTGGATGGCTTATTCTTAACTGGAGAAGAAAATCTCATCACTGAATGTAAAAAGAGACTCGCTTCAGAATTTGAGATGAAAGACCTTGGCCTAATGCACTATTTCTTAGGTCTTGAGGTATGGCAGAGTCCAGAGAGGATCTTTCTTAACGAAGGGAAGTATGCAGTCGAAATCTTGAAGATATTTGACATGTTAGAGTGAAATCCCATGAATACACCCATGGAAACGAAGCTGAAGCTGATGGTCGATACTTCGTCAGAATTCATTGATGCCACATTGTATAGATGGATTATTGGATCGCTGATGTACCTGACGAACACCAAACCAGATATTTGTTTTTCCGTGAACACCTTGAGTCAGTTTCTGGTAGAACCCAGACATGTTCACCTTGTGGCTAAAAAACATGTGATGAGGTACCTTAAGGGTACATTAGATTGTGGTCTTAGTTATGATGGAGATCATGATTTCACATTGAATGGGTACACTGATTCAGATTGGGCAGGAAGTGTTTCTGATAGGAAAATCACTTCAGGATGTTGTTTCAGTTTGGGATCAGCCATGATCTCGTGGAAGAGTAGGAAGCAATCCAACATTGCTCTCAACACAACGAAAGAAAAATACATTGGTGCATGTTCTGCTAGCTGCGACGCTATATGGCTTCAAAAGTTGCCGACCGACCTATTTGACCTAGTGATGGAAGTAACCACGATCCTATGTGACAACCAGAGCTGCATAAAGATGACAGAGAATCATGTATTCCATGACAGGTCGAAGCACATAGAGATTCGTTATCATTACATCTGTGACATGGTGCAGAGAGGAGCCTTAAACCTCTAGTACGTTAGCACGGATGAACATGTTGTTGATGTGTTGAACAAGCCTCTATATGATGTAAAGTTTGAGCACTTTCGAGATAAGCTTGGTATAGTCTAAAAGGACCTTCCCCAAAAGGGGGAGTATATGTTGTGATATGAATAGTACCGAGCTTCCAACTTGATAGTTGTGACGTAAAGCTAGTCTAGTATCTTGATTCCAACTTGAGTGCTATGATGTAAAGCAAGACGATGAGATGAGACTAGTACTGTGCTTCCAGCTTGATAGTTGTGACGTAAAGCCAGTCTAGTATCTTGCTTCCAACTTGAGTGTTGTGACGTAAAGCAAGACGATGAGATGAGACTAGTACTATGCTTCCAGCCTGATAGCTGTGACGTAAAGTTAGTCTAGTATCTTGCTTCCAGCTTGATAGATGTGACGTAAAGCAAGACGAGTACTGTGCTTCCATCTTGACAGCTATGACGTAAAGCCATCCAATATTATGATGATGAGCCATCCTCGTGCTATGATGATGATGATGATGTATTAGTTTTATACTATTTCATATTGATGCATATGATGATTTCATTCCTTTGAGAATGACGATGCTGTCGATGAAGAAAATTTTCGATGATTTATAGATACGCCAGTCAGTGTTCCAATATGATATTGATGATGTTGTCCTCCTGATGCTATTGATGATAAAGGCCTCTCTCTCATCTGATGTCGTTGAAGAATACCCTTCTTGTTAAGGGGGAGTGTTGAAATAATGTAACTGCAAAGTGTATTCTAATTATTATTTGATATATTATTCATTGGATCAATCCCCATTGTGGATTGATCATTTCGGCTACTGTAAAGGACCAAATCCCCTTTTGCGGATTGGTCATAATGTAATTTTAATAGGCAGAAAGAAAATTCGGCCCCAAAATATATCAAAGAAGCCCCAGAATATAATAAAGGTGCACCCAGAAGAAGAAGTCGGCCCTGTCAGTGAAAAAACACTTCCACACGTGCCAAACTTGTATAAATAAGGAGGCTAGTGCCTCACTTAGACATACACTCACTTGTTCATTGAGAGACAAGTTTCGAAGCTGCAGTTGGAGAAGAGAGAGAGAGAGAGGCGCATCTTTGGGAGAGGACTTTCTGTACTTGTTTGTGTTATCTCTTGGCATTGTATTGGCTATCTATATTAAGGAAGTTTTGTTGGGTTTTCTGCCCCATGAGGGTTTCCCAGGATAAATGATGTGTCTCTTGTGATTGTGTATTTATCAGTGATCCTATCTTATGCTATTGTTATCTATTGAAATGCAAATAACTCTAATAACAACTTAAACCTTAACATTAAGATGTTGAAACACATCTCTACCCTGGAAAAACAAAAACCCACAATTCCTGCCAAGGAAAGTGCTCTGATACCACTTGTAAGGTACCGGATCTATTATAATATCAGAAAACATAAATATTGTAGAGAATAAAAATGGAACCACACAATATATGAAACCACAATACCAAAATAATACCTTTATTGATAGGAAACAATGTTCACTTGCCTCTTCGAGGGGGCAACCTCTAATAGAGAAATGCTCTATTACAATAATTCTCAAGACAAAACTTCTCATGTCTCCTACTCTTATTTATACTAATTCTATGTAACAAGAAAGTTGTTCTTCACTGAGAATGAATATTTATGAATATTAATATTTGATTGAATATGATAAGAATGATGATTACACTACCGTTGTGACAGTTTCTATATAGCATTGACTGGTCACGAGGTGAGGATAATTATTATTAAATGATTTCTTGACTCGTCATGAGGTGAGGATAATTATTATTGACGATTTCTTGATTTAATTAAATGATATTAATTATTATTATAATTATCGTATTTATTATTATCATTTTTATGTTTGTAACATTGCCACCCTCTTAAGATTTTGCTTTTCCCTCAAAGCAAGGGTAGTGTTGGGTATTGTTGGAGGAATTGTTCAGTATCCCATGATGAATATTCTTCTGGAAGGTTTTTCCATTTAATAATATATTCCCTTATGGTTATGGAACGTAACACCTTTTCCTTCGTGGCAAGAATACCTTCTGGTTCTAAAATAATTTTTCCTTCGTCATCGAATTCAAGGATTTTTGTTTGTACTGGTTGAGCTTGCCCAAGCATTTTTTTGAGACATGAAACATGGAAGACATTGTGGATGCGACAATTTTCTGTCAACTCCAATCTATAAGCTACATGGATAAAAAAATTTGTTAATTTGAAAGGGTCCATAAATTTTGAGGGCCAATTTGTTCTTCCCTTGTTGATTAAGGGATAATAGTTTGTAAGGTTTGAGTCATACAAACACCCAATCACCTTCTTTGAATTATGTTTCTGACCTATGTTGGTCTGCTAGTTGTTTCATTCGATTATGAGCTATTGCTACGTTCTCTTTTAATATTTGTATGATTTTTTGTTCTTCCTCTATCTTATTTCTTACTGCTTGGACCTTAGTATTTATTAGTGCAAATTCCTTCCATTTAGGTGGTTCGTAACCATATAAGGCTTGCAAAGGAGTCATTTTAGCGGATGTGTGATATGTAGATTTATACCACCATTTGACTAAGTGTAACCATTGAGACCATTTATTTTGCTTATCTATCACAAAGCACCGTAGGTATGTTTCTAAGCATTTATTTACGATTTTTTTTTATCCATCTGTTTGTGGATGATAGGTGGAGCTCATACTAAGAGATATTCCTGTATTTTTACAAAAATCTTTCTAGAAACTTCCTTTAAATTTAGCATCCCTATCGCTAACAATTACCTTCGAAAACCCATGTAACTTATAAATTTTTTTGCAAAAAGCATTTGCAATTTGTTTTGTTGAGTCGATTTTTCTTACTTCCATGAAATGTGCATATTTGGTTAATCTGTCAACCACCACAAAAATTGTATCCTTCCCCTCAGACATGGGTAGCCCTTCAATTAAATCCATTGAAATTTCTTCCCATTTTTGTTCAGGAATATGTAAGGGATGAAGTAATCCCGGAGTCATAACATTTTCATTTTTATTCCTTTGACAAATTTCACATCCGACAACAAATATTTGAATCTCCTTGTTCATTCCTTTCCAATAGAATGATTGTCGTGCATTATAGTAGGTTTTGAAAAAACCCACATGTCATGATGTTGGGGAGCTTTGTGACTACCTTAAAACTTTCATTTTAAATTTTGAGGACAAAATTAGGTAGATTATGTTCTTGTACCATAAAATGCCATTTTTCCATTCAAATTTGGTCTAAATTGTTGATTATGGAATTAGATTCAGGATCTTTGGCATACTCAACTCGAATCTCATCCAACCAATCTAGAATGACTACTGTTGTTGCATATGCATTTACTTCCTCATCTTTTCACGATAGTGCATCAACGTCTATGTTTTCTTTCCCTTTTTTGTGTATTATTTCCATATCAAAGGTGGAAAGTTTCTCCATCCACTTTTGTTGTTCTGTGGACAATGTTTTTTGTCTTAGTAAGTATTGGAGAATATTGTGATCAATATGTATCGAAAATTTGGTCCCTAAGAGATATTGTCGCCATTTAGCTAATGCATGCATAATAGCTAGCATTTCTTTATTATAGGTAGATTTTAACTCTTCCTTTTTGTTGAGCTTTCGACTTTCAAATGCTATCTGGTGTTGCTAATACAAATGTAGATGACATAACCCTTTATCCCATTTGAATGAATTTTTCTTTAATAGGTTTGACAAGGGTGTTGTTAAATTAGTGTAGTTCTTGATAAAACTTCGATAATAACCTATTAATCCAAGGAATCCCCTTAGTTTTGATATGTTCTTTGGTTTGGTCCATTCTGTGATTGCCTTGAATTTTTTAGGGTCCACCTTGACTCCTTCTCAATATATGACATGACCAAGGTATTCTACTTCTTCTTTACCAAAGGAACATTTTTATAGTTTGGCATAGAAGTGATTTTTCTCTAAGAGAGAAAGTACATGTTCTAAATGCTTCATATGCTCCTTCCAAGTTTTACTGTAAATAAGAATATCATCAAAGAAGACCAATACAAACTTCCTTAAGTAGAGGTGAAAAAGATGATTAATAGTTGCTTGGAAGGTAGCTGGTGCATTAGTTAGACCAGACGACATGACTTTAAATTCATAATGACCTTCGTGTGTTTGAAAAGCAGTTTTTTGTACATATTCTAATCTTACTCGAATCTGGGAGTACCCTGATCTTAAATCCAATTTTGAGAAGTATTTAGCTCCATGGAGTTCATCTAGTAACTCATCTATGAAGGGTATAGGAAATTTATTTTTTATAGTTATTTTGTCTAACCTTCGATAGTTTATACATAGTATGAAAGATCGATCCTTTTTTTGAACCAGTACTACAGGGGCTGCATATGGGCTCCTGCTTGTCGTTGTAACCCCCACATTTCAATAGGTCTTGAATTAGCCTTTCTATTTCTGTCTTATGGTGGTGAGGATATCGATAAGGTCTAATATTAATTGGTGTTGAATCTAGCTTAAACTCGATTATATGTTCTATGTTTCTATTAGGTGGCAACTTCATAGGTAAGTCATGGAATACCTTGTCGTATTTTTGGATTAATGTTTGAATCTCTGGATGCCGAGACTTGACTATTTCTGTTGTTAATAACTGCATATGATGATAGTGTGCCATGTAAGCTGGTGCTCCTTTTTGAATTAGTTTATCCATTTGTTGTGAGGATATAATTTGGGTGGGAGGCGAATGGAATCCATATAATTTGTATTGTCTTCCTTCCCATTTGAATTTTATAAATTGTTTTTGGTGATTTGTAGAATAGGTCCCTAGAATTTGTAACCATTGAATTCCCAAGACGACGTCTACTCCTCCCAAGGGTGTAGTGTAGAATCCAGATTCTAATTCATAATCTACTACTTGAAGCTTAGTCTTGTGACATTTTCCTATGCCATCAATTTTGTTTTTCCATCTGCCACCATTACTCTTATATATGCGGTCGGATAGACAAATAGATTTAGATTCTTTGCAACATTTACATCTATGAAATTATGGGTGCTCCCTGTATCGACTAGAATGGTGACATTTTGTTTTTTTATGTGCCCTTTTATTTTTAACATCTGTGGTTGTGTTATTCCTGTTATTGCAGCCAAGGATATCTTGGGCATGGCCTCATTGGTTTCTATATTGGGGGGCTCACTTTCCTCTTCACTTTCATTATCTGAATCACTGTCAGATGTGCTTGATTCTTTCTCTTCTTTACAATAATTTTTTTTTATTGTTACATTTGTGCCTAGACGACCATTTGTCTCCACAATATTGACATTTGCTTTCCCATTTTTTATTTGAGTCTTGATGACTGACTTGACCTTCCCTCAGTTGAGGTGGTGAATATTTGTTAGGTTTGTTTGTATTGTATTTCTTCGTTGTATCGTATGGATATTTATTTAACCTTTTTGGATTTGTGAATGCTGGTTTATTGAATTTGTTTTGTTCTATCAGCCTTGTTGTGTGTCTTACATCCTCAATTGTTTTAGGATTCCATAGTTTAATTTCACTACGAATGTAATATTTTAGGCCACATATGTACATTTTGATGAGTTGCTCATTCGTAAATCCGCATTGCCTTATTGCTAGAACCTCCCATTCGTGTGTATAATCGTTTATGTTTCCCTTCTGTTTGAGATGTATGAATTTTTTATACAGGTCGTCATCCTCTTCATCATGAAATATGTTAAGTAGGGTTGTTGTAAAATTCTTCCAGTGGAAGGAACGAGCATCAAATTTCCTGGACCACCAAAGGTACCAATCATAAGCTTCTCCTTCTAGACTGTTAGAGGCTATCATTACCTTCTCTCGTTCACCCAGCAGGGGGTTTGATTAAAAAATTCTATCCATTTTGTTTATCCAAACAACAACTCCTCCATGGTCCTTGTCGTCATACTTTGGTATCTCCTTTTTAAAATTTCTGGTAATCTCTATCGTGGAATCTGGGTGTGTGTATATTTCTCGAAAAAAAATCCTCTTGAATTTCTTGGTTCCCTTAATTTTCTGAATTTGTTTCTGGTATTTCTGGACTTAGTGGTGGTCTTCGGTAAGGTAAGGGCTCTGTGAATAAGGCCTCAACATGTTCCGTTAATTGTTCAATTTTTTCACTATGTTCATCAAGTCTTCTTTTTGTTTCAGTTTTATCCTTTTTCGGAGAGCGCAAATAATCTTTCACCTTGTTGTATTAACCGATCAATTTTGCTCTCAGTCTCGAGTAATTTATCGATTTTTTCATTCATGTCTTTTTGCGTTTTTTCCACATTGTTAAGTCAGTACCTTACACTGTTGATGTCATCTCTGCATTTGTTCATGTCGGCCTTAAGTTCTTCGTTGTTGACCATCCTTGCGTTTTTTTTTTTTTAAATATTAATTTTTAATATATATTTATATTAATTTTATTTATGTATATATAGATATTATATATATCATATATAATAAATTAACATAAGATATATATATATATATATATATATATTAATTAATTATAATTAATGTCAATTAAGTGAGGGCAAGAATGGGATGGGGCATGACTTTACAAGGAATCGGGAATGTTAATGAAGACCATAAAGTTAGGGACATGATGGGACATGTCTGCGGTTGAGCGAGGGAGGGTCCATCGAGGGGATTGAAGTTGGTCGTGGGGGTGTGTCGAGGTAAGCGATAGGATCTGCGGATTGGGGGTGTCGGATGGTGAGTCAGGAAGGTGAGAGGGGTCTACGGGGGGTTATGACGGGGTCCGCAGAGAGGTGGGGTTGCAGGAGTTATGGGTCAAGGACGCGACGAGACGAGAGTGTGGGAATGTGGTTGGGGGTGTTGGTTTGCAAGGGCACGTGTTATTTGTGGGGGTTTAGACAGGGGGAAAGGTTACAGGAATTAGGAAAGCGGTACAATTAGGAACAAGGACAGGAGGGACGGGTTACGGTAGTTTTTAGGAGGGACGTGTTACGGGAGCACCGAGGTTAATTTAATGAGGGAGAAAATGTACAGGGGGGAATTAATGGCGGAAGCTAGATCAGAACGAAAAGCTCTGATACCACTGTAACATGAAAGTTGTTCTTCACTGAGGAGCATTTGGGTACTACGAGTAATTTGATGGAGTTTAAATTGAAGCAATGGAGTTTCATTTGTAATGCAATTTGAAGTAAAATGTTTTTAAGTAAAGATAGTAAATGTATGTTAAGTTTTGTGTAGAGATGTTAGCAGCACATGTGTTGGTTTTGACATCTCTTTTTTGACAGTAAAATAAAGCATGAACAGACTGTTTTAATTGTATGTAACATGTATATTCAATGAATATATAAGTTTTTTTCCAAGGAAAAAAAAT
Organism: Picea engelmannii; assembly: GCA_009831015.1. NCBI lineage: Eukaryota > Viridiplantae > Streptophyta > Pinopsida > Pinales > Pinaceae > Picea > Picea engelmannii. The sequence continues at coordinate 183,198 of ML816018.1, read as the reverse complement.
AATCATGACTAAAATCTCTTTCACTAACCTAATATTTATTTTACTTATTCTTTTTAATAAGTAATGAACTTTTATTTGATTTATAATGATTTATAAAATTAAATTTTGCATGGATATGGTACAATAACCCACTTTAATATGACGAAAGGAGTTTGCATCTTATTTCAACTTAATAATGATAAAAATCTCTTTCATCAACTCAAAATTTTTTTTTAGACAATTTCAAAAAAAAATATTATTGTGAAATTTGAATCCAAAGTCAACACAATATAATGCTCCTTTTAAGATAAAGAAATATAAAAATTTTACATCAATTTGATAATAACTAAAATCCATTTCACTAATATAATATTTCTTTTCACCATCCCAATTCAATATAATTATGTAAAAACTCAATTTAACATAAAAAAAAAAAAATATTCTAGCATTATATCAACTTAATAATGACTAAAATTTACTTTACTTATAATTTTTATAAAGAATATCAAACACATTTTAATATTACAAGAGAAATTTGAACCTTTCAAATAAGATCCCTTTTACTAACTTAAAAGAAGTTTTAATCTCAAATCTATATTAGCATAGTACAATGACCTTCTTTATGCCTTAATATTAAGAGATAAATGTGAATTTTCTATCAACTTAATATTTACTTAAAAAAAATCTTTTATAAAGTTAATAATTATTTTCACCACTTTTCTTTATAGATAATGATTTTTAATTTAATATATAATAATTAAAAAATAAAAAATAAAACAACTCTACATAGTAAAATGACCTACTAATTTAATACGAGGAAAGGGATTTGTATTTTACACATTTGTTTTGCTAACTTCACAATTCTTTTCACTAGCGTTTTGATAGACACTTTTATGTTGGATATGTAAAGAGATTTTCATTTTAGGAATTAGAATTATTAGGGTGTTCATGACACAGTCATGCCACTTGCAACAATAACTCTGGTACACTTATCTCCGAATGTTCAATTTATGACACATATTTATTACACACCAACATGTTGAGTTATGTCATAACGATGCATCAACATGTCTCTCCACACAAGTCTTAGGGTCTTAGTGGTTCTTGCTTTTGTCACAATAGTTGAGGAGGTTAGTTCCACAAACGAACTTAAGCCCCTTATTAACATGTGTAGTCTAGCGAATCTAGTTGTCACTCTTCCAGGCGATTCTAATTATTCATCGCTATACAATTCTATCTTGATTTCTTGTTTTCCACAGATCCCGCTAATATTCCATTAATAGATAATATCCTAGCGTGTTCAGTTCGAATGGCATGACATGAAATTAGATGGGTATTTCCTTTTGTCTACTATTGGATGAATTTTGCAGTTGATTAATAGTTTTGGTGGTTAGGCTCTTCTTGATCTGAACCATGATTACTTGAATCCTCGATTAATCTAGTAGCATAAGCTAGGTAACACTGCTTTACCCATTCCTTGCAAATAGAAATAGCTAAATTTTCCTGTTTTGGTGCCAAAATAAGTACTTAATTTTTATTTTTTTTATTTTTTTTTATCTGTAAGCTTTTTTCTTAATACTCTTTTTTCATTTTGAAGTTTTATTTGCGACTCCAACATAATCATTGTCCAAATCAGTTGGAAAGTTTAGTTTGTGCATTGAATTTCTATGCTCCTTTTGCATTAGTCTAGTAGATTTGTTTATTCTTCCATTGTGTCAAAGTTTTGGGGGATCAAGATTGATCCAAACTTGATCATGCACGAGGTTTTGATATGTTGATGAGGCTTTTCAAAGGCCAAGAGACATTGTTTATAATATGGTGTCCTTTCGCTTTATAAAAATTTAAGAATTAGAAAAGGTGCTAGGTTTAGGAGCAACATGTTAGATCAGATTTTCACTTTTTACCGTGCAACAATTTGATCAAATAAGGTCTAGTTGATAGATTAATATGGATAGGTTTTTTTTTTTGGTTCTAATAACTAACTCTCCATCCCCACATAATTTGATTTAGAATGGTTAAGAACATTTGTTTATTCCTTGGAGGTTACATGTTCAAATCCAGAGGGGGTCAGGGTATGCATACTTCCGTAGACTTTAGCAATCAAAGTGTTGCACGGAGTGGGTCCCTTGTCCCACAAACAAAGGGGCTTCATACACCAAACTGTTGTTTAGCTTGGTCATGACCTTAAAAATAGGTTGTTATTGTTATTATTATTATTATATGTGACGTGTCAAAAACTTTGAGGATTATTTTAATGGGTTGAACCATCTGACCAACTTCCAAGTCATCTTCTTAAAACAAATCAAAAATTTGGTCCAGGTCATTTGGATTTACTTATAATGAGTCTCCTTCTATTTAGACAATCTAGGAAAAAGGGTTATCCTGGTGATATATATATATATATATATATATATATATATATATATAATTTCTAACTCTTAATTATATAGAGTGTTTCTCCTCTATAGTGCTTCATAATTGGGCTCCTCGGAACACAATTATGCCTATTTTTCTTCTACATGTAAAATATGTTTTTTTTTTTTTAGGGGGGAGGGGGCTATGGTAAGCCCTAAATATGCTACACACCCTATGTGAGAGTTTATAACTTATAAACCCTCTCATCTTTCTTTCTTTCTTATTCCTCAATTTGTTTCTTACTCGTTTTAGTAGAGGGTTTAAAGTTGGAATATATCACTCATTACTGATTTTAGGGTTTCTAGAATCCCTCATGAAAAGGGAAATCTATTATGAATCAAGTTTCTACCTACTTAATAATGTTGTATTTACCTACTATGTGCATTTCCTTTTTTCCTTAGAATACATATGTATATGAAATGCTTTTGGGAATGCTTATTTAACAATTATTTCCATAATTATTTCTATCTCTACTTTGGGAAGGCTCGTAGGCTCCAAGGGTTAGAACCATCGCTATGATACCAAATGTAGCACCTCTCCATGGGATGCTATGAAATAAAATTATGTTAATTGATGTACCAAAATTTTACTCTTTAAATGGAATAACACTGGAATAATAGAAACATAACAAATACATACTAAGAAAATACATCCCCCTTGTTTTGTTGAAGTTGATCAATTGTGATGTAGTCGATCCGAAGATGCTTCCAAGCATTCTTTCTTTTCCACTTTCCCAGAGTGAAACAATGGAATTATCCTCCTAACCAACTAGGAGCCTAGTTGGCTTCTTATCTCCAAGAAACCTTTTGGTCTCTTGGACCTCTGTGCCCATGACTCCAAGAACATCACTACACATATGCTCTAACCAAGATTGTCACAAGAAATAATTCTTTGTTAAGAACCAAATATCTATATAGCATAGAAAAACCTAAGAAAAAGTACTCAACACCTTGAAAAAGAGATAATTTGAGATAATAAGCCTCTTCGAGGGGGCAACCTCCTTTTACCCCACTTAAATTTTCAAGTACAAGATGATTCAAAATGAAAATGTCTCCTTGGTATATATAGGAGACTAGGAGGTATAATTACAACTAATGGCCTAAAGCCG
>ML816018.1:134129-154044 GCA_009831015.1 Picea engelmannii | reverse complement strand
AAGAGGGAGCGCGCTCCCTAAAAACGCTCCCGAAGGGGAGCGTTCAGGGAGCGCGCTCCCAAGAGCGCTCCCTGAACGCTCCCCTTCGGAGCGCGATTCGGGAGCGGGTTCGAGGGGGGGGGGGCGCTCCCCCGCAGCCTAGTATCCGAGTTTCTTAGTTCTGACAAGTGGCCTCTTATTTTTCTTGTTGAGACCTTATTATGTGACTGGAACCTAAGGTTATAAACACATAAAATCACTTTAACTTGTATACTAAACTCAATACGTAAATACATTGTTACTTGTACTGATGCATGGATGTAGCGTTTCCCTGCATACAAACTTCTTTAGTCCCGAGATGTCAACGCTCCACTGACATCAAGGTGCCCATACACCTTCCTCTTTAATCATACAATGATCTGTGGGCTTAGATTACTAGATAGACTCTTCCATTTGACTCTTCCATTTGTCTCTACCAAATTTACTCTAACCTTTTCCAGTGAAGGTTAATGATGGGATCAAAATCACCCAACTGCAGGTTAAAGCACAAAATATAGCTTTTGCAGGTTATTCATTTTACATCTTAAAGCCCTGAGTGTGTAAACACTTTACACATAGGAAATTGCATAATTCACATGTTTTGGACCTACTTTGTTCCAACATTAGCAATCATCACAGGAATCTCTTACAATCTCATCTATGTTCACAATCTCCCTGGGTACATCTATAAGCTGTTTTAACTATGCCACTAGGCGCATTCATAATAAGGAACTATGCTTTCTAAACAAGAAATCGACTTCCAGATTTCACATATGAATAAACTACTCACTTGGTCAGATCCCTCCTTGGCTAGTGTCATGACCTTAGGTTCTGACCAAGCTTTAGAACTTCTACTGGAGAGCTAATGCTCCTGCATCAGACTCCCAAAGTAGAAAAGAATTATGACCACCTGGTCATGTGTCTTTAGTCTTCATCTTCCTGGATCCCAAACTTTTGTTTGCCACTGTGCGGAAGCTTTACTGTCATCATTTCTTACTGACTGTAATTTTCCAGGCTTCCAAACTTATGTTGCAATGCTCCACTGATTTTGCCTTCATCATTCTTCACTTTCAATTCAGCTTCACAGTGGACTGTTTGCTTTACCCTGCTGTAACTTCCCTTAGAAAATTGCATCAAATCCCACAATTCATCTATTTCATCTTGCAACTCTGTTTCTTGCTGCAAATAATCTTTATTCTCATTACTTTGCCACTGTACTTTGCTTTCACTAACAGGGATATAAACTCTCTTGTAATCTTATGTACCGCTGTACACTTCCTGAAAGACATTCAAAACATAGAATTGTCTCCCCCATTGTTTTACCACAGGCTTTATCTTATTACTTTCAAAACTTTCATATTTAACTTCTTCTATCTCAGCATTATCAGATTGCCGGAGATCCTCTCCCAGCCTCAACTCTGTAATTTCATCTTCAAGTTGCTGGCTGCTCTTTTTATTTTCTGCCACGCATACATCCCGAATGCCTCCATAGACATCTCCCTCTGCAATATTTATTTGCTGCTTCAGACCTTCAAATTTACCTTCAAGAGGTAAACTATCCTCCAACTCTCTGATTACAGTAACATACTCATTCAGCCTCTCTTCTGTACTAGCCAATACATCATGAACTTGACAACTAACATACATCTCTGTCTCAATCAAAACTCGAGACACTCCTTTATCACTCACTGCAATCACATCCTCATACACAGGTTCCTTCAACAAATATTCCAGCAACTCCTCTTCTACTTGACATTCCTCAAGTACTTCATCACAATGCTGCTCATCATCTTCAGCATGTGTTTCTTCTCTTTTAAAACCTTCAGTAGTTGTCCCTCATCTCTTTGACTAAATCCGGTAGTCAATTCAGCTCTGTTTGGTTCTCGGACTGTCTTTTCATCAATATGAGACATATCTGCCCCATCTTCCTCTTCATTGCTATCCTTCTCTTTGTCACTGTTTTGTGACATTTCCATCTGTCCCTCTAGGTTAGCTGAGTCTTTCTCATTCACCTCTTTTCCTACACATGCTTCAATAAACCTCATTTCCTCATCAAAATCACTAAAACTTAAATCATTTACCTGAGGCTTCAGTTCATGGCTTGACTCAGACTCCTTTAACAGATTTTCCAGCAGTAAAATCTCTCTGTCAGCTTCCTCAAGCATTGTATTTGTATGCTTGATATCTTCCTCTTGCTTTTGACTATCAGTATAAGCCAAACCTCCTCTGCTTTCAGCTCTAACAGTATGTTGAAAAGCAATGTCTTCCTTCAACTGTGTATGCACTTTCACATGAGACCTAGCTGTCTCATCCTCCTTCAGAACAGAATTTAGATTCTGTCTTCCCTCCTCCTTCTTTGTGACAATATAAGAAGATCGTCCATCATCATGCTTTTCACCTGCAAACATACACAAATTGTTAATTTCAAAATCATAGGGCTCAGTAGCCTCAACTGATGTTTCAAACATCATTGCTCCATTTTCAAGTTCACAAGGAACTTGTTCTTCTCCAACAACTTTCTTTTGTTGTAGCTCAACTTCCCTGAGCTTCTCCAATCCCCATTGAGCACTCAACCTGTGCTCTCTCTTCTCTTGCAGTCTATGCCACTTCATCTTCTTTCTCATTAACCATCCCCATCGCTGGTCTTCTTTGCTTCTTTGTACCAACTCCATCAACACATCCAGATAGATTCTTATCTCGGCTTTCTCTCTGTTTAACTCTTCATCACTCATCTGCTTCCATATGCCATTTGCTTTGGCATCTTCTTTCTCTTTTCTGTGGCTTCTCTCTGAACCTCTGCTATGACTGTCAGTAGTCATCTTCTTTTCCATTTCCATGAGTTTCTTCACACTCATTGTGAGCTGCACTAAGCCTCTGCAATAGCAGTCTACTCTGCTACAACTACCTCACCAAGCTTCTCTTCCTAAACTTGGTCTGTTGGCAAACACCGGTTCTCTGTCTGGAACCTTTTGAGCTTCCTTCTCTGCTCATTCTAGACTTCTACCTCAACTCACCTTCTCTTGAGAACACTCAACTGTCCTCCTGCATTTCAATCTCAACTGGACTAATCAGGCTCTACCACATTTCTTTCTCTAGAAACCCCTGCTGGCTTCCTTCATCACTGCTTCTAAACTGTGACCTTCTTGCTGAGATACTCTTCAACTGTTGCTACCTCTTTCCTTTGCATGTAACTACTTCTCCCAAAGTAGCTTTCCTTCTTATTAAGAACTTCCTTGTCCTTCCCAAGCTCTGAGCTTTTTTCGTTCTCCATGCAAGTCTTCTTAACTCACAAATCTCCTCTACAGACCGCCTGTCTGTCTTCTTGCCGTCTCAAGAACATTCCTGCTCTGATACCAAAAATGATGCATGGATGTGGCATTTCCCTGCATACAAACTTCTTTAGTCCTGGGATGTCAACGCTCTACTGACATCAAGGTGCCCATACACCTTCCTCTTTAATCATACAATGATCTATGGGCTTAGATCACTAGCTAGACTCTTCCATTTGTCTCTCTACCAAATTTACTCTAACCTTTTCCAGTGAAGGTTAATGATGGGATCAAAATCACCCAACTGCATGTTAAAGCACAAACTATAGTTTTTGCAGGTTATTCATTTTACATCTTAAAACCCCAAGTGTGTAAACACTTTACACTCACAAGAAATTGCATAATTCACATGTTTTGGACCTACTCTGTTCCAACATTAGCAATCATCACAGGGATCTCTTACAATCTCATCTATGTTCACAATCTCCCTGGGTACATCTATTAACTGTTTTAACTATGCCACTAGGCGCATTCATAATAAGGAACTATGCTTTCTAAACAAGAAATCGACTTCCAGATTTCACATATGAATAAGCTACTCACTCAAAAGAATGCTCTGCCTTAGAGAGCCATTTCTCATTCAGTGACAGTTGGATTTACATTGGTTATATCTCTGGCGATATTTGACTCTCAGGTCTTCTCTTCAACGATATCTCTATAGCATGTGTTTCAGATTGGTCCACGCAAGGTTTTCAGGCCATACCACTGGTTATTGACTCATCTGAGATTCAAGTCTCCAATGCATTCCAAATGGGGTTTTTCCTCCCTGAGCATTTATGTTTGCAAGCAAGTCAATTTTCCTTCCAACATTCATCCAATGGCGCCCTTCGTCTGGATGATCCTATGACTGGATTTCAATCTGGGACGAGTTTCTAAGAATTTGACTTCCTCAAACCAAATTCGAGTTCTCCCTTACGCCTGGGCTTTGCTCATGGGTTCATCCATTTCACCTTTACCACTGAGATTCTGTCAATAACATATACTCAGAAGACATCTCGTGTTATGATCTTCATTCTCACTGCCAACACTTCTGTCCGTCAGGTTTGCAACTTTACATTTTGAAGGAACTCAAATCCTTCCACTGTGCCATTCATCCTCCAGCTATTACAGGTTATCCAATTTCCCAGGCCGTTGACACAGACCTCAAGTGCCCAATCTGTAGACGATTATAATCTTCCCTCTTTCCAGTAAGGGGATATACAGTACCTCCAACCTCACTCTGGAGTTTCAGAATTCGAAATTCTTTTAAGTCTGACAGAATTCTACATGAACTGGAACCCTACAAAGGAGTTCTACCCAGTTCTCTCCCTTAACTTGCCATCGGAATTTCATGCACATAGTTAGTTCATTAGAAAACTAATATTCATCACTAATGCTCTAATACAGTATACACAGACAGTATCAGAGACAAACACCCACAAATGATGAATCTTACATGAAAACTGTACAAAACAACCTGATCTATTCTAATGCGTCTCTATTAATCTTCGCCATCTTTTCTTCTTCTGCCCCTCTTCTGCCCGTAGACTTACAATATCCCTATACAGGACTGAGCTTTTGCTCTTTAACAGAAAATCCTACAAACTTGCAGTCGGTCCCTGAATAAAGGCAACTATTTCTAAAATTAGCAACCTCGAGCCTATCCTATATCTGACTCATCATAACAAAATCCTATCATTATGCAGCTCTTCATAAATATCCTCTCGAGTCATTCCTTATATTTGTAAATTTGTTTCATGACTCATATTTGGACTGACACCTATCAGATTTAGAGCCCTCTCAAACTATGTAAACTAACTATGAGGAATTTTAACATTTTTACAAGTGATTTACAATGTTTTTACAATAGATCCCTCCTTGGCTAGTGTCATCACCTTAGGGTCTGACCAAGCTTTAGAACTTCTACTGGAGAGCTAATGCTCCTGCATCATGTACTGTTCGTATTGGTCATGAAAGTGCATATTCATATGAAACGAATAAAAAGTCTGTATTCCGATATGAAGGTATAAACTGCAGCCAAAACCACGTTCCATTCCTTCAAACCGAGCAGCCATAAAAACCACAAATCTTATGTATAAACACAGATGGAAATGGATCTGTTTTAATGTATGGGAAATGGATCCTGTACTGCAAGAACTGTTTCAGGCAACTGGAAATGGTTCCAAAACGTTTTTGGTGATTCTTGGTGAATTCCCACTTCTGTGGTTTTGATCTGTATTGGGTGCAGGAGTGGCATCCTAGACAGGTGATTTTGGTAACTGATTCCATGCTTAAGTGGGGCTTATGTATGGTAGGCTGCATCTCACAGGCTTGTTGTTTATTACTCTTCTGAATGGTTAAAGCTCTGTGCATGAATAACGCCAGGACTAATGTCGCAATTTCTTAAAGTAGTATAATTCTTATATCACTGGATTGAATGCAGAGAAACTAATCACTACTTGCTCCCAACCAAAGTCCATTTCAACATCAAGAAGTGTCTCTAACAAAAGCCTTACTGTAAATCCAATCTGTCAACAAAAATAGTTAACTGCATGACACTTGAAGATTTAATTGCAAATAGAGCACTCCATGACATAAGGAAAAATGGAAAAATAGCACTGCTATTTGACAAGCAAACAAAACATTTTCAGGCATGCCTCATAGTTTTTGTGCTGTGAAACTGATAGGTCCATTTAATAGAAGCAATAAACATGTAGAATGGTCAAAGCTTGAAAAGGTTAAAACTGTAAAAGTTACGGGGGATTGCAGATTTTTAAATATAGTCTTTTGACAATGTTTAGTTTTAGGTTTGTAAATTTTATGAGCATTAGGACCAATGATTGAAAATAAATAAATTATAGGGAATGATAAATGCCGAGGATCTTTTTGACAAATACTCAGTTTTAGGTTTCTGTACACATTTCCATATAGTATATACATTACGGGTCAAAGCTTGAAAAACTTCAAAACTTCATGGAATGGCGAAGCTTAAAGAGGAGCTCATTTCTGTGCTTCTTTACACATTCTAGATTCATTAACTATACATAGCCAGCCATCCACAACTGAGAAAATTGACAAGAAGATTCTTTAAACACTAATTTAAATCTTAGCCATCCACAACTGAGAAAATTGACAAGAAGATTCTTTAAACACTAATTTAAATCTTAACGTTATGGGAAGAGTCTTAGTATGCCTGCCATTTTGGCTCGACTGTGTAATATATGTCCTCTTCAACAAAAAGGGGAAATATACCTTTAATTGTTTTTCTTACATCTGCTAGGACCTACAGAATTTACTAGGATTGGTAATTAAGGTTGTTTTGTAAACGAATTGTATTTAATGTTTTATTTATTTCAGTAACTGTCTCCCCTTATTGGTTTTATAGAGAACTAGTATCTCAAATAATTTTTGTGTATGCTGTGATTTGTTGGTGTTAATTGCACATGATATCCTTGCAGTCTCAAAATGGTGGCAAGAACAGGTGATCCTCCTAGAGGCAGTGCTGCAGCTGCTGGCCTGCGGCGAAGGAGAATGTCAGGAGCTGGAGCTGGAGCTGGAGCTGGCAGTAGCAGTGGAAGCAATATGCTGAGATTTTATACTGATGATGCTCCAGGACTTAAAATCACACCAACTGTGGTATTAGTGATGAGCCTTGGATTCATTGGCTTTGTGACTACCTTGCATGTAATTGGTAAATTATACCATTATAGGGCTGGAGTATGAATATCAGAGTAACAAATAAAGATCAGAGTAACAAATGTACGCTTTTGATAAAGAAACCTTTGTTTTTAATTTAACTATGAGTTACAACTTTTTTCCTGCAGAACTATGAGTTGCAACTTATGTTCCACAAAGTGGGCTTTGAGATGTTTTTATACCATCCAAATTTGTATAGATGGAATTTATTTGAAAAATCTGATGTCCACTAACAGCCTTTTCTGAAATACGGTGCAAGTAAATGTTATCACTATTATGAGATGTTCTGGCATGTTTTTGCCAAACTATACACATGCAACAGAGTAGTTATTTTTGTTATTTATTCTTCAATTCTAGTGCGTAAATAAATACTGATGATATTTAATGTTTATACTATTAACATAGTGGGTAAATTCTGTTGATATTCATTTTTTAAACTTTTGTTTCACCTCCTTGTAATATTATGATCATTGTTTACATGTATATTATGATTATTGTTTAGTTGTAGGCTGTTTTGAAATTCTATGGCCAGCTTTTGATAGTAACATGCACTCTATGGATTGATTTTCATTATGTGAAGATGTTCTAGTGCAATCAGTGATCAGTATATTCACTTGACTTTCGTGGAATTGATGTATGAATTATGTTATGTTCCCTGTAGCCACATCTTGCTACATACAGTTAGTATTCTACCAAATTGTCTGTTGATCAATTTCTGGTTGTATTCTTATTGTTGGTACTTAGACCATACATGGACAAGGAGCTTAATCTCTTCAATATGACGGTAAACTTTTATTCTAATGAATAAAGGAGGCAGTAAGCCATAAACCATAGCCTCATGATAATAGTTCAAGTTATTCAAATGGATAAAGTAGACAGCAAACCATATCCTCATGATAAAGGATGCTCCTGGTACAAAAGAAAAGGTTTATATCATAGGTTGCTTGTGAACCAAGCATGTTGGGATTGGCTTATCGTAAATCCAATCAACTCAATCAGTTAATGTGGTTGCTTTGTGTTTTAGCTGTATCGAGAAAAATTGTTTTTTTACAATTAGGATGAGGGATACGTATAAAAAAATAATGAAAAATAATAAACTAACATATGTCTATCTTCATTATCTTTACTTAAGAGAAATGTCATACCCAACGACCCTTTTTGTTTCCGTCTTTCATCATTTTTAGGTGAAAAATAACTGGCAGTTTGACACACGGTGGGATTGTAGGCCCATTTACAATGACCAAATTTGCAGCCAAAGAACAAACGCTCAGGCACAGCGGTATGTTTTCTTTCTAGACAGTACGTTTCATTTCCATCCCGGGTTAGTTCTTCCGCAGCGTTCGTTCCTCTCACTATCGGAATAATATGACATGCAGACTGTCACTCTGATTCTTTTCTGACGAGCAGAGTCACATTTTGATTCTTTCACACGCAACCAAGTAGGCTTGGCACAGCCTGCGGTCAAAAATGTCTTAGTGGTACTATTTCATCTTGGCATTTGCGGGTTCAGACTCCGAAGCCCCCTTTACTTCCTCTATGTTAGCTTGATCTTCAGGGTTAGTTTATAAGCCATTCACACAATTAATCTCATTAGCTGCCAGCTTTTTCTAGACTCTCCAGAATTTTCCAACTCTTCAGTCAACTCACGTGAACCATCTCAACAGAAACACAGGCATAGCTCAGCTTACTAAGAAACAATTATTGAGCAGTAAACTTGCATCTTGGAAACCTGCAGATTATGGGTATACACTACCTATCTGGCTAGCCAGTGGCTCTCAAATAGTATTTCTCAAAAATATCGAGAGGCCATCTCATTTAGATGTTCTTCTATTTATCTAAGCATATTTGTCGCTGCTTATTAACTATGCCCTCTTGGCTTTCTTATACTGTTTCTGCTTCCAGCATCTTCTTGCATCTGTTCCTCTTTCTTTCTCTCTCAGAATGGTTTGCCATTCCCTTTCTATGTTGCCTCGTTACTCCATCGGGCACCTATTCCATGTACCAGCTGCAGTCTTGCCATATGCCCATCACGATCTAGCTTCCTCTTTGTCGAAAACATATTCAAATGTCTTCTCGCTGCTTTGTCTCTCACCACTTCCAAAGTCTCTTGTCTCAATAGGACTCTCATCTGGCTGCAAAACTCTCATAACTCCTGCATCTCACACTTCCTCCTTATTGCAATCTTCAATATAGCATATTTTGTGCCTCGAGGTTCCTTCTCAAGGCCCAAGCTTGAGATGTCTTCATTCTTCTTGCAAACCATTTCCTTTGATTTTGAATTCTGCCACCAAGAACTATCTAGGAATCACTCAACAAGCAAGTGTCAACACCGATAGGTCCTTGGCACATACATTGAACTTGGATCGTAAACGCTCTCCACGCACTATCTTGTCTAGCCATGTTGATTCATACAAGTAAATGGCCAGACAACTCTATCACTAGCGATTTTCTTCTCGCTCTTTCTACATTCTTCTCTTTTGCAGATTTCTCTTTGCAGTTCCCCATTCATTTTCTTTATCTTGTGGCATCTCCTTGGCAACTCCCTTCTTTAAGATTGTTCGGCTGTCTTTATCCTTTTTGTCTTCTCCCATTGAATCAATCCAGGTCATTCTCATGCATCTTCTTTTATTCTCAATATTCTTTTCCACTCTCAAAACTACACTTGTAGTCTCTCAAACACTCTTCTCAGAAGTTCTCTGACTGTGCATCTTCAAAATCTTTTCAAGGACTCTAGTTTTTTTCCCTTCTGAAGAGGTCTCTATCTCTTCCTTGCACATTCAGGTTTTTAGGCTTCTTCTATTTCTCAGTGGCAATTCAATTTGGCAGTGCCATCTCTTTTCTTCTTCGCTTTCTTCTCTTCTTTTCTGGTTTCTGCCCTCTCTGATACCATTTGACGCAGATGCCGTCGTAGGCTCATCTACAATGACCAAATTTGCAGCAGAAGATTGAATTCTTGGGCACAATGAGCATTCTTTCTTTCTCAACAGCAAGCTTCATTGTCATCCTGGGATAATTCTTCCCCAACGTTCATTTCTCTACTATCTGAATAATCTGACATGTAGACTCTCACATTCAGATTCTTTTACATATGCAACAAAACAAGCTTGGCACACTTTCTATAAAAAAATGTCTTAATGGTACTATTCATCCTGGCACTTGTCGGTCTAAATCCCACTTTACTTCTGAAGTGCTAATTTGATCTCCAAGGTTAGTTTATAGACCATTCACACAATGAATCTAAAATGGGAAGCTTTTTCTATACTCTCCAGGATTTTCCAAGTCTGCAGCAAAATCAGGGGAACCATCTCCGCAACAGAAACGTAGGCATAACTCAGCCTGCTAATAAACAATTACTGGATAGTAAACTTCCAGCTTGGCGACCTGTGGGTTATAAACCCATAGTTCTTTCCTCGATGCAAATCTCAGAGTCGCTTTCAATAAACACACCAGTGCACAAACAACCATTCCAAGGATACGTTCCTCTCCCCACGATATCTCGTGTAACTTCCAGCTTGGCGACCTGTGGGTTATGAACCCATAGTTCTTTCCTCGATGCACAAACAACCATTCCAAGGATACATTCCTCTCCCCATGATATCCCTTCTCGTGTATGTAGCAGTAAGAAAAATCTCTCTCATCCTACATTCTTGACATCGTATATATCTTTATGTATGCATCACATGGGAATTCGTGAATCATTCACACAGATATCATAAATCACTATTTCAGTTAATAGTTTTTTTTAACAGTTTTTTTTCCAGATAACATATGTGGGGGGATGGGCACTTTCCCTCACCAGGGTAAACCTTAGATTCAGACCAACCTTAGATTCTTCAGGTCTGAAGGTCCATATGCCGAGGATGGGCACTTTCCCTCACCCAGGGTGAAGCTTAGATTCTTCAGGGCAGGTCAGGTCAACGACTCATGAGTAGATCATATATAGCTCATCAACAGTCAGCTTACTCAAAACAAACATGTTACAAAGTGGGATTTGAACCCAGGTGGGGAGGGTAACAACTTTCCCTTACAACCACTCAATCTACACCTAAGTGCCCAGATTAACAGTTATTTCAATGGAACATACATTCTTCACACTTAACACAGATATATATTTCAATGGACCATACATTCCTCACACTTGAACACATATATATTTCAATGGACCATACATTCCTCACACTTGAACACAGATATAGTGGGAAAACAATTTGCTGATCTATTGATTTAATCACATATACAAGCAAGGTTTGTGCAACAACACTCTCCTATCTACTGGAACCAGCCTTTCTTATTGAAGCCATCTGTATCTAAAAAGCCTACACTACCTATCTGGCCAGCTAATGGCTCTCAAACACTGTCGTTCTCCAAACTGTCAAGAGTAACACTGTCATTCTCCAAACTGTCAAGAGTGCAATAGGGATTCTGATCCCTATTGTAGCTCAACACAGGCCCAAGCATGAAGGCCTAGGATTAGTGGACAAAAAGCCAACACAAGTTCAACTCAAGCCACCTTCATCAAGGCAAGAATGTGCAATGAGCCACTCAAATATGCTTTTAGAGGATTAGAAGCGGGCAAAAAAGATATGATTCCACCATCTAGATCCGCTCCAATTCTTGGGGGATCAAGCAACCAAGTTGGCAAATATCATCACATACCAAAAATGTATGGCATAATATCTTTGGTTTGTTTCTATTACAAGAAAGGGGGTCATAAGGCTAGCAATTTTTGGCACTCTAGAAGGCCAAGCAACCCATGCAAGAACTATTTCTAATACTAAAGCTTGGATAGGCAAGGTCAAGGGGAAATTGGAGATGTTGGCACTTGCAGCCCAAGGAGACATTTTTTCAATGACCTATTGCAACAGTGAATGTCATCTTTAGCCATGAGATGGACAACAAGATTATGCCAAAGGAAACCCCTATTCAACTCTTATCTTTCATCTTTGCAGTGGAGGCACCCTTTCTTGGAGATTTGTCGAAGGATGCTTAAAGGCAAAGATGAAGAAGATTGAAGGGAGTTGAAGCAGTTGGGGACCAAAATATTGCAAATGGGGAGGTGTGTTCTAAATTGATCCTCATTAAAATCTTTTTGTAAGCTTTGTAATAACCATTTAATTGTTTTTTTGGCAAAGTTGAGGAAATGCCAAAAATTCACTTGGAAGTTGAAATGAACCATTGTGATGTTTGGCATTCCAAGGAAGCCCATTAAAAATGAAGGATGTGGAGA
Organism: Picea engelmannii; assembly: GCA_009831015.1. NCBI lineage: Eukaryota > Viridiplantae > Streptophyta > Pinopsida > Pinales > Pinaceae > Picea > Picea engelmannii. The sequence goes on along the minus strand of ML816018.1, from coordinate 141,795 downwards.
ATAATGGAATTGAATGGAAGAGAAGAGAGCAAAGACTAAGAGGAAATGAAGAAGGGAAATTCTAGAGGGGATAACTCTAACAGGTAGTCAGCTCAAAGATCGTAGGACAAGGGAGACATTGTGACAAGGAAGACATGAGCGAAGATTGTTGTTGAGTTCAATCCACCTGTAAATTCTTTTTAGCTAGTGAGTAAAAATGCTGGTTTTCTACGAATAGATCACCCTTTTTTCAATCAATTCCTCTTAATGAAAATCCCCTAGAACTTGTTTTTTCCATTTGGATTTCAAGTGTAAACAAAATCTTTGTTGTCTCATGGTGTTAATGGTTGTGTATACTTGATATAGTTTTGGTTTTAATATATTATTGCCGTCTATTTAAACCTTGAGAAATATAAAAAATATATATTGTAATCCTATATGTGTTCATTGGTTTAAACAATTGGTTGAATGTATTGATGGTTCACTATTTAACCACGTTCTACAACCAATCTTGCAATTGTTTCTTGTTGGGTGTTCGTTATTTTGTGTTGGGTTTGTATCAGTACATAACATTTCAATTAGTTCTAGTACCATTCACTACAACATTGTTGTATTCACCCATTATTCACTTATTTGATCATTGGAGTATAGCTACAACACTACCACATATCTTCCATTTGAGAATAGATTTGGAGAGATTTTGTTGAGCAGAAGTATGTGTATTGAAGCAAGCAATCAAGTAGTGAACAAAATATGAAATAAAGCCATTATTTTTTATGTCTATTGGTGATTAACAACATAGAGATTTATTTATTTATGTCATAGGCCTACCATTTATGGATAACAAAATTTGGAGTTGCATTCCTAGTTTATAACAATAGTATATAAGTTGGAAAAAACATGGGCATTCTTGATCATTTATACACATAAAAATGTTTGAAGTTACATCTACAACCTATATCAAGAGTATATATGATAGTAGAATTTTTAACAAATAATATATCAATGATTAAATTGGAAACTTGTTAATTTTTTTGATGTTATGGGTGAGGGCCTTCTTTCAAAATTCGATTTAATGTTACTAAAAAAATATTGGAAATTGATATATTAGTTATTGGAAATTGATATATCAGTTATTGGAAACTGATATCTTAAGTACTCGAAATCAATATCTTAAGTACTCAAAATTGATATTCATAATACATTTATGATGGCTTGGACTAAAATTAGTTTAAATTTAATTAAATGGTTTTTTTTTTTTTTTTTAATTTCTTGTGTTTGCATTGGCAGTGTGACACTTTGTAGTTGAGGTAGATGATTGAAATGGCTTAGGGTTCTTCACATTGTCAACCACATCCTCTTTCCTCGTCATCAAATTCCATAGCGAATCTTTTGGTTTTGTTGAGTGCTTGGCATTGAGTTGAGCCAATAATCCATTTGATGTTTGTTGTGGATTTGTTTTGGATCACACCTCCCTATTAGGAGGCTCTTGGTCCCAAAAAGATGATTTGAAAAGGAGATGGAAGAACATAGACTCTGCTTGTCTCCACAATTCCACTACTCCATTAGATTTGAAGGATACCTTCTTTGTGTTTGTCTCAATCAAGTTGTTTTTGTTCTCTTGTCATGTTGCTAATGGAGATATTCTTCCTCTCCCTTTGTGTACCTTGATGAGGTGTGCCTTACTGCCTTTCATGCATAAATGACATCTCTATCCCATAGTTATGGGTTGCCAAACATCACTTTACAAACATCTAGCAATACAACTTCTCATTCTACCTCATCATCGTAATCACCATTGATGGAAAAAATGATTTTGCATCTTTTGACGATTCTCATGATAGATTTCTCTTGGATCCAACTCAATGAACATGGTTGTACTAAATCATGAGTTTTTAGAACAAGCTCATTTAGTGAGGATTCAAAACTTAAATTACATTGAGAACCATTGTCAAACGAAGCATTCAACTTTTGATCCTTCACTTCAACTTTGATTTGGAATAGTGCATTTATGTATCCACTTTCTCTCAGTCGCTGCAATGTGGTGCATAATATGGCTTCATCTGCATTAGAGGTGATTTCGACCTCTGTTTCTTTTATCTTAGTAGTTGCAATAACCCCTTTCTACATCATAGTGTTCACATTATGCCATTCCTATTAGAATTTTTTCCCTTTTGTCTTAGTAGCTGCATTAGCCCCTTTCTTGGATTTGTACAATTTTGTACACAATTTTGAATGAAGTTTCCATCACTTCCCATTCATGTGCCCATGCACATCATAGTGTTTACATTGTGCAGTTCCTGTTTGGATCTTTTCCCTTTTGGATTTTGGTTGCAATCCTTTTTCCTTTGGCCTTTTGGTCTCTTTTTGGCCCTTCTATGGTTGCCCCTTTTTGAAGTCTAGTTCAATGTATAGATTTTTTTCTCACCTCGTCTATTCTTTCACACTAATGGGATGTAATTGGTTTCATATATGGCTAAATAGTCCTCCAAGTAACTTCAACATTACCCAAGATCTTATGAAGATCCTTACCTGACTTGATGGCTTTCTTCCAAATTTTGAATGTGTATTCTTGGACACCTTGTCCCTCTTCTTGTTGATGGTACTTCCATTTCATTAGTTGTTTCTCTTCGTAGGCTATGGGATAGAACTGTTATTTCAACAATGCCTTGAACTCCTCCCATTTTGTAACCATGGGATTTTTACCTATCCTCAATGTATCTACATAACTCTCCCACCACGACAAATCATGTCTAAATATTTTCAAATGAAAAACAAATGTTGTGTCTCTTTGATTTGATAAAAGCTAAAGTAAATCCTTAATTGTTTCAACTAGTTATTCAACTTTTCGACATTAACTTGACCATCATATATTGGTATTTCAAGTTTTTCTTCAATCTTAAATGGAATATTGGAAGATGAAGGAAGATAATTATTTTTATCAGAGTCCAAGATTCTCACATTTAGAATCTTCTAGGTCATCCTTTTCTTCTTGATGCTTAGTCTTGGATAAGTGTCCTTCCTTACCCTATATTACCATCAACTGTGTTACCATCTTAGTCAATGTAGCAATGTTATGCTCCAACTAACTAAATATGGATTCTAGATTGTCCTTGTCATGTTCTTCATGAGAAGTCCCCACCATTTTTGGTTTTTTGTCCCTCTCTAGACCTTGCAACACCGCCTCTCCACTATGGGTGTTTATGATATAGGTTGTTCACCAAGTATTTTTGAACTTGGGTTCTTATACCATATGATTCGTAAATGGTAGACCTATGGCCCATCCATCTCACCAACACATATCCTTAACATTGACTTAAAGTGTATTATCTCTATAATCATAATTAGGTTGATATCATGTTTYTTTAGATGCTACTCACCACAGGCATGGATGTCTCTATTTTAGATTTGGTTCAAGGTTTGGTTTACTTGCTTGTAATTCCAAAACCAATGCCCAATATTGAAAAATAAGTCAATTATGTGATGTCAATTCTATCTCTACAATTATGTTATGCCAAAAGTAACAACACACTCTATATTTCTAAATATGCAAACACARCACTTCATTAAGAACATATATGCCATTCAATACACATTCAATTTAGTGTACATTTATATGTCAACACATGTGGAATTTTGTAAGTTAAACATTATATATTGTAGCATTGTGGCCTTGAGATATATTTTGGATAAATCCAAGTGCACTCTAATTCAAATGACACTTGAATTCCAAACCCTTTTTACTAAAATATTCGAACCCAACACAAAATTAAGAACATGTCTAGCCACTAATCATACATTCTATCCATAAGTGAGAAGTGAAGAAACTCTTCTTGTCATTGCTAATGAAATATTAAATTTATATGTCCATTTGTTTATATGCATATGTGATGATCTCCCAGCCTAAAACCCACATATGCAGAATTCTCAATAATTTTGCTAGCAATTACAACACTCGGGCTGCTCTAAAATTTGTATTCGGGCCCAAAATCCTCCTCTAATAGGTGTTTGAATTTACTCTATTACACACCAGTTCCCAATTAAATGTTGAGTAGGGTACTTACCTTAAGTGTTCTTCATCATGGCGTTAATGCTCCATAAGATCTCGACCCAGGACTAAGTGATTAACATCGTTGGGGTTTAACTCTCCTTGGCTAGTGTATTGCTTCTATCAGAGTTTGACATTCATAGCTTAACATTTCTACTTCGATCAAAATGAAATAACTCTGAACAAAAAAGAACCACTTCGATAATTCTAAGTCCTTGATCTCTTGTGATCAATGGTCTCGATCTATTCACCTTCACTACACTGCTATCCTAGTCTCGATGTTCCATTGTCACGTGTCTCCCTCCAGGACCATTGATCTATCTCGTTCCGACTAGACATCCATCGTTGATCTAGCAACTCCTAGTTATCCAACTCCGACAAGTTGCTCCAATAGAACACCACCACGTGTTCTTCCTAGATCCATCGATCTAAGTACTCCAAACGAATCTCCACCGTTTTTTTGGGTCTCTCTTCAAGCTAAATATTCTAATCACCAATGACTCTGATGGTCGTCAGACTCTTCACCTCCACCGTTGATCTATCTCCTCTGATCAATCTTCACCGTTGATCGGATTGTCCACATAATCGGAGTATTTATCCATCTCTAAGCTCCAACAACATAGACTCTAATAGTCATCGGAGTATCCACCTCCTTGGAGTATCGAACTTCGATCAAAGAATTGACTCCCGTCGTTAATCTGGAATAAGCCTCCACTCCATATTTTATCTCAGTCGTCCAATCTTTAAAACACATACAAACACGATCCGATGAAATCAACGACCATGATTAACTCATTATGGCGATCGGACGGTCGTTGTTCCATGACATCTGCAAAGGAATTCAACTATGTTCTTGAAGGGTATTTGATCCTTGATTGCACAAAGTAGAATTCACCCTCTGGTTCATTTTCGATTTCACTCTCGTTCGAATTCCACCCAGTTTTGATCGATCCTTTCTTCTCTGAATTGATGTTTTTGAAGTAATCTAAACCCTGAACCTGCACAACAAATCTAGAGAGTCCATTCTTGACTTCAGTCACTCAACACAAGGATATCATTACAATGGAAATATATATGAACTCCACAATGATGCAGGGAACAAATAAACACAGACTTTTATTAATGAATCTCTGTACATAATTTACACAAGGCCTTCTTCCTCATTGTCTTGATTTACATTCAATTGGAATATACTCAGCCCTAGGCCACACCTGACCTTTTACACACACACCTTTCTATCCTTCTCTCTGTCTAACCAAGACTTGTCCAATCTGGATTACTTCTCTTCCCATAGACTTACAAACTTAAAGGTGTAATCTGAATTGCCAATTAGTTTAGATCCTACTTAGACTCCACAAAATATATAACCTATATCTAGGATCTCTCAGATCCACAATATCCTTAAGAGATCTGCACCTCACTTTAAGATCTCTCTAAATCTCACAAACTATTGAGATCTTCTAAATAAAGGCAGATTCGATTACATATTAATAAATCTCAATTCAAAAACCTCTATCCTATGCAATTATTCGAGAATTCATTAGAACATAGGAAATTACAATAATTTAGAATTAGGGAACCCACTCCCTTAGTAAATTCAAAGACCCCTTAGGCATTATCAACAAGGTTGATTTTGGAGGGAAAATGCTCCTACATCAGACTCCCAGGGTTAAAAATGTTCATGATCTCTTGATCATGTATCTTCATTTGACTCCTTACTCATTGATCCCATTGTTGATGATGTCCATATGCTTTGTTGCATGTTTTCTTCACCGTTGTCCTCCATCTTCCTTGATCCCAAACTTTATTTTTCCACTGCTTACTCAGTGTGTTGTCCTACTACCTCATCTCTGGTTGAGGTTTTCCATGATCCCATATTTTACTTTGTTTCTTGTCAATCACCCTACTGATATAATCTCTCTCAACCGACTGCAACTTGTGGTTGATTGTCCTTTTCATCCCATGGTATTCCCATATGGACTTCTTCATCATTAGCTTCCTCGGGTTCATCAATTTCAATGTTCAGCTTTGCCTTTTGCTAGCTCTGTCCTTCATATGGAATCCATATAGCTACTTCCAACTCTTTTGTCTCCATTCCTTTGATGTCATTAGGCCCATGTGAATAGTCTTCGAAGTCTGCAATTTCTTCTTCTGTAGCTTGCAATTTCTTTTTGTCTTCACCTCCATCTCCTTTAGACAACCCTGCAGCCTCTGTTCGCCCAAGATTCACATACTTAGACAAATAACTAGTTTGAAAAACTAATAATTCTTCTTCTCCTCTTGATGCCTTGAGTTCTTCTCTCATATCAAGTATTCTTGAATACTTTGTGCCTGCAGCTGTTATGCAATATTCTTCAATCTTTGGACTGACCAACCACTCTTCCAACAATCTTAATTCTTCATCATAATTTGTTATCATTGTATCTGAATGTTGTTTTTCAACTCCTTCATTTTCTTTGTGGTTTTCTTCATAAAATGCATACACACACCAATGATTAGTTTCAAACCCATGAGAGTCTTGGGTCTCATCTAGCATCATCTCCTTATGTTGGTCTGAGCACCTCATAAGACTTCCATCATCAACATTTTCTTCTTCAACAATCACATTTACAACTTGTGTATAGTCTTCACCCCGACTTCTTTTATGAGATGGCATTCTCTCATCTTCTTTCATAACATAATTATGATTCTATTATGCTTCTATGCCTTTAAAAAACATATATCCATATTCATTAGCCTTTATGACAATTTCAAGTGGCTGGAAAGTTTCAAGTGATTGTCTTGCTATCACACACCAACTACGACAACTAATTTTTTTTTTGTCTTTTCTTCAAGGGAAAAAATCCCTGAATTTCTATGGGGCCTAGCGCAAACCATCCCTTCCCTTATCCTCCTCCAAGTGACCACAACCTGGCCTTAGCGCAAGCTCCTTTTGCAACTCGCGAGTTGGAGAGTCAAGGCTCTCGACTCCTCTTTCTCCAAACGCCGATACCTGAAATGTGATACGGGTATGGATCCCTCCTCACTAGCGCCTGCTACATATAACTGTAGGCTAGGCTAAACACTAGCACTACTCGCAAATCACAACTTCACAAGTTGGAGTGTTGAGCCCTCGTGCTCCTCCTTTGCGAATCCCCGAAACACAAAAGGTCAACAATGGGTTGAATCTTTCCCAGGCAACATGTGTCCACCACCTGTCAACCACGTGGTCCCCACCTAATGGATGTGTCACGTGTTCACACGAGCCCTCGATGCTCGACACTTTGCGACTTCTGCAGTCGAAAAGAAATTCTTTCAACCTTTGAACCCCCGATACGTGATACCACGCGGAGGTTCTGATCCAACGGTTCTCCCGTGGCTTGGATCCAACGGTCTGGATCCTTTCGCGATCTCGCATATCACGAGTCCTTAAAACCTTTCCTGTTGACTCCTTCGAGTCACGAGTAAGTGAAATGCTAAGATTTCGCCACGTGCCCTCCTTGATGGATGACTACGATCAAATCGCGACTTCACACATTGCTAGTTCGAACAGTATGTTCTTTGACATTCTTGCTCTATGAGTCAGCGAAATGCTGAGCTCTCGCCACGCATCCTCTACAATGGACGGCTTGATTTCTTCTTCGAAGAGTTCGGGATTTT
>ML816018.1:111447-127685 GCA_009831015.1 Picea engelmannii | reverse complement strand
ACCGTTTTTCCTCTAGAGCCTTCGTTGCTTCCAATCCTTGAATAATTTCAGTCTCCAAAGGTTTCAAACCTTTGTCCCTTCCTCTACAATCCACCTTGGTTTAAGGAACACTCTGCAAGTGTTATCCCTTCTGAAATTTGTGAGCTATGAAGGACTTAAGAGCCTTGCGCTCTTCTTTTGGGCTTAATAGGCTTCGTCCTCCAAGGGACTCAAAACGATTAGGAAGGTTTACATGTGTACATGAAACTGTGTTCACGGTCGACGAACACACAATTCGTGACTCAGGCTTATGCCACCACAGGACACAAGTATTTACGAGTATAAAACATATCCTAACCATATGATTTCTTACTGGCCTAATTATACAACCAAATAGTGATAAAAGGAATACAATATATCCATTAAGAAGTCATGCACAATTCCTGCAACATACACAGTATAGCCAATTCATACACAGTTACAGATAAATTACACAGGGCAGGAGATCACTTATCTATTACAGGTTGCCTCCAACCAACTAACTATGAGTGTTCATCCTTCCACTCGACCATAGGCACAGAGGCATTCATTCTTAGCACTCTGGCCACCCCCGTGCCAAGCCATGATATCACCAGGGAATTCTCACACTTCTCGAGGGTTCTTCCTCCATTTCTGATTTTGTTTGGGTCATGTTCTTTGTAACTCAGAGCTTTCTCTCTCTCTATTATGGCCTCGGCGAGGTTTCTCAGATGCTCCTCGGCATTAAGCTCACGACCTTCAGTTCATGACTCGCTGGAGAGCTCTGTGCATCTCCCTTTCTAGATTACGCTCTTTTTTTTTCCGGTGTCTCCTCTCTTGTGTGTATCCCTCTTACCTTGGAAGGTTTTCCGACCTATCCTGTTCCTTTTGTCAGAAGGAATCTCAGGTCTGCAGGTCCCTGTGGTACTTCGGGCTAACAACCCATGTTTCCATTCATGGGGGTGGTTGATAATTCAAGCACCGGTCCTTTCTTCATTACTGATTTCTCTCCTTGGGATCCAAAGGAGGTTGTCATGCTCATCAAGGGAAATTTGGGGTTATTTTTCATAATGAACCCTCTCTTATAGTTTTCACATTCTTCCTCTAGTGATATCATGGCCAGTACTTTCAAGGCTTCAACCCCACAGTCAGTCATTGGAAACTCAAACAATAATACATTTACATTGTCCTCATGCATTAGCATGGTAATTCCTATTTTATGATTAATTACAAATAGGGGGAAATAGGGTGTTACACCTGCTTCATTCCTTGCACAACCTATAATCATACACAAATAATTAGTTTTAAAAACATAAGGTTCTCTAGCCTCACTTGATGCTTCTAACATCTTTCCCACATGTTGATCTTAACTTTCCCAAGAATCTATGAGACTCTCAACATGTCTCCCTTCAACATCCTTATCATCATCCCCTCCAAGGAATGATCCATGCTCTGGTTCACAAAAATAAACTCCTTCCATTGTCCTTTGTCTAAAATCAACTCCTTTGAGTTTCTCTTTCTTCAAAAAAGCACTCAACCTGTGCCCTCTCTTTTTGATCATATTTTTCTCTGTTATGATGAAAACATTCATCTCATACATAAATTTCCTCATTAACAACTGAACAATAGGCCATTTGACCTTCTTCTTCACATTCCAACCCCAATTCTTATCTTCATTTATTTTCTGTAGCTGCTCCAAAATTATACTAAGTCTTTCCTTTACCTCACTAAATTATCTGTCAAACTCTTCTTGACTCATTTGTTTTTTGTCAATTGCTCTAAGATTATCTTTTCTCTCGTTGTGGCTTCTCCTTGAACCTCTTTCATGAATATCAATAGTCATCTCCATCTCCTCCTTTTGTGAGCTTCTCCTTGCCCACTATGAGTTGCATCAAGCCTCCTTTGTAGCAAGCCTTCTCACCCTGTTACTCAATACCTCATCAAGATTTCTCCTGAGCTTGACCTTTTGGCATCAGAAGTCCTCTCCTATGGAACCTTTTGAGCATCCTCTGCTCTTCTTTGGATTCTGCACCTACTCACACTCTTATGAGAACTTCTATATTTCTCCTTACTTCCAATCCTCATCTGGAAGTATTTACAACATCCCTTGCTGCAAGGTTCTTTCTACCACAATATATGAAACCGCAACACCAAAATAATACATTTATTAATAGGAAACAATGTTCGCTTGCCTCTTCGAGGGGGAAACCTCCAACATAGAAATGATCTATTACAATAATTCTCAAGACAAAACTTCTCATGTCTCCTACTCTTATTTATTTTAATTCTATCTTCAAAATATCATTCTAGAGGAATATCCTTCTAGAAGCGGAAGCTTCTATTAGGTCTTCTTACATTGACTTATTCCATTTTATTAAATAGGCCTTATTAACTAATGTCGGCCTTTATTACATATAAATATATTATTCTATCTATGTGAGGGATTAGGGAGGTTAGGTCCCTAACATGCCCTCCCCATTGAAAAAGAGCCTTGTCATGAAGGCTTGAGATGGAGAAATTGTCGCAAAATGGTGGTCGAATCCCAAGTGGCATTTTTTGGAGTTATATCTTTCCACTACTCTAATACCTCCTTGATGGTGCACTAACGGAGATGACGCTTGCGCTAGTCAAATACTGCTTGTGGATGCAACCAAATGGAACCTTATTCCTCCAACTCAGGGATACTAGTTCGAGTTTGAAACTTAGTACCAATCACCTTCTTTAAGCATGAGACATGAAAAACATGATGGAGCTTAGAATTACTGGGCAAAGCCAACTGGTAAGCCACCTGCCCCACTTGCTTGAGAATTGTATAAGAACCATCAAATTTGGGAGCAAGTTTCTGACAGTGGCCAGATTTGAGTGAAGTCTTCTTATAGGGTTGCAAATGAAGAAACACCTATTCCCCTTCAACAAATTGTCATTCAGAACGACCTTGATCTGCTTGTTTCTTCATGCGATTCTGAGCCATGGCCAAATTTGTTTTTAGGGTGCAAAGAATGGCCTTGCGAACTGTAAGATTGTTGTCAACCTCCTGAACCGAAGGTGGATTTTGTCCATATTGTTATCACTTTGTAATTTCTCAGGTTGAGGAAGAAGTTGACAGAGGTAACTACAAAACCACTTTGGAGCTTAGGATCTATCCCTCCTAAACTCAAAGAGGGATCTCTCTATGAGATTTAGCTTTGTTTGCTGGAAATTTTAGGCTAGTTATGATAATACAGGGTTTGGTTTTTTGAATTGTTGGTTGGAACAGTGAAAAAAGGCCATTGGGAAAATGGAATCATAGATTTGGATTGATCAAATACAAGGTTAACATGCTAATATTGTAGGGCAGGGTAGGAAAATTCACTGGATCCTCAAAGATTTAATGTATGGAAGAGATTAAAAGGTCTAGAAATCCAATTAAAAACAGAGCAATTAAGAATTCTATTTTCAATCTTCAGTGGAAAACAAAGAAATTAATCCAAGCTAGAGACAGAGTATATATTAAATAAAATTATGTTTCATTATCTTCTTAGAATAATTCAGAATGTAGAAAGCAGTAGTGGTAGCAGAAATAATAAATTTACAGGGAAATTTACTTCACTAATGAAAATTGACACAAGAATCCTGTAATGTTGCACGGTATAACATAAAATATGATCAATGGTGTTTATGTGGGCTACCTTACAATATTGATCCTATCCTATGAACATGTCCCAACTGAACCTTCATACTTTGAAATGTGAAGTATTTATGAGTTGTTTACAAAGGATCCTATCATAAATGAGCAAGATATATCTAATTTAAATGTATATCTTAATTACAAAAATATAGGAATCTTTAAGATCGATTCATATTTCAGGTGTTGGATTTGATTGACTAAAAATAAACTTTAGATGCAATCACTATGAAACAAACTGCCAAGTGGCTCGAATGCTGGAGCTTATAGATGAATTATGTTTGGATCATGGATCTGCCTGCTGGTTTGATGAAGGTTGTTGACGATCGATCTTTGACTTCTTCTTAGCTGCTGGTCTTTATTAGTGGCTGTGATCGAGAACTGAATGTGGGATTTTATCATGATATCAAAACAAATCCCATGATTCATTGTCTTTGTTGGAGGTAGAGTCCACCCTGAACTTATTATTGTCACCTATTCTTATCCTCTGACCATTTATCAAAGCCCGTGTATTCTCAAATGTCCACATTTCCCACGAAGTAGAAGGAGCCTTTTGAAACACTTGCAATTAATCATAAACCAAAATGAATCTTACCACTCAGAACAATGATTATGGAACGAGGAACCCTGACTTTGGGCCTTAGGGCTTCGGGTCAAATGAATCAACAGAAATGCTATTACCCGAAGGCCAAAATCTGAAGTGGAAGAGTGACCAAGACAGAACTGTGACTGCCAACATATTGGGGCATGATTAAACCTTGTGCAAGTTGCAATATCTGAAGTAGCCGACTGACGTTGATCTGTGTTTGATATGAATGGTCAAATGATGCTTGAAACCTGATAAATTTACATTCTGACTGCCATGATGTCTTTTTTTAGTGGCGAGGGATCATTACAGAATAGTTGTCGGTCAAACGGTCACGTGAAAGCATGATTGGTTACGAATAGGATGATGTGGTGACAGATGTCGAAAGTAGCGGTGAGACGGTGATGTGTAGTGAGGGGGGGGAAGTATATGCAAGGGGCGAGAAGTATCAGGAGTGTGGAAGACATGTGGCATATGGTGAGAGGAGGAGTAGACATGAGAGGTGATGTGACAAGCGAGACGGTGAGCGGTAGAGTAAGTGGAGGACAGGTGTAAGAAGGGGGTGTTAGTGGTATTGGAGCAGTGGTTTGGCAGGACTCCAGATCGGGGGTAGGTGGTAAGTAGTATTAGGAGGGTGGGGTCCGAAATAACGAGGAGGCGCCACGTAGGTGGGGGAAAAAATAGCTTTTCGGACCCCCCCCGCCGTTAAAGGTAGAAAAGTCAGGAGGGGGTTTTGAAAAGGATGAGGACCGTCGATATGGAACAAGATGGATGTCACCGATGAGATTAGCGTGGGAGTTAGGCACTACAAGACAAAAATCCTTGTCCGCTAGCAAAAATAGGATAAAAATTATGCGTTGGGTAGCGCTAAGTTTTATTTTTTCCATTTTTCCATTATAATTTTATTTTCCCACGCTATAATAACCCTATTTAATCAACTAAGGGTATATTTTCAAATGCAAACCCTGCCTATTTTCTCTCCTTTGGGAAATTATTTGCAGAATGAAATATCATTTACCACATAAAATCACTGAAGGAAGAAATTTCAATCACCATATGATCTTATGAAATATAGGGTTATAACACATATATTGCTTCAAAAGGAGTCATGCGAGTAGTTCTATGGTAAGATGTGTTGTACCACCATTCAACTAGGGGTAACCACTGAGCCCATTGATTTTTTCGTTCATATGCAAAACACCTCAAATAGTTTTCCAAACACTTGTTGACAACTTTAGTTTGGCCATCATTTTGGGGATGATAGGCAGTGTTGAGATGCAATTGGGTGCCCTGCAGATGGAAAAATTATTTCCAAAAATTGTTGGTAAAAAGTGGGATATCAGTGAGAGACAATAGAATGAGGCATGCCATGAAGCTTGAAGATATTGTCCATGAAAATTTGAGCCACTGTGGATGTGGTGAGTGGGTGTTGGAGAGCACATAAATGAGCAACTACCACCATGATGACTGATTTATTTCTTGATTTAGGTAATCCAACAATGAAGTCCATAGAAATATCCTTCTAAATAGTCGACAAAATCGGGAGCGGTTATGGTGAGCCCGAGGTATTGATTTTTTCTCCCTTATTCCATTGACGAACATCACATTCAACCACAAAGGTACAGATGTCCTGTTTCATACCATGCCAGAAAAAAAGAACGTTTGACCCTTTCATAGGTTTTGGTGAACCCTGAATGCCTAGCTGTGGGGGAAGCATGAAGTTCCGAAAGCACCGTATATTTAAATTGTGATTGTTTAATTAGATACCCTAAGAAATTGGAGAATTTTCTTGCAACTATTGGATAAGACCATAAATTTTGGGGTCTTGCAGCCATTCTTGGTGAACAAATTGGAGCCAATCTGGTACAAGGAAGGAGAGAGAAAAAATGGACCCTTCGTCTTCATACTTTCGGGAAAGAGCGTCAAAAACCACATTTTATTTTCCCTTCATGTAAATGATCTCATAATCATATCTAAATAGCTTGGTCACCCATTTTTGTTTCTCTAGGGAGGAAATTCGTTGTTCCAAAAAATGCTTGAGCCTATGATGATCTGTTTTAATTTGGAAGCGTTGGCCCAATAGATAAGGACGCCATAGATCCAATGCAGAATATCCAACATTTTCTTTTCATATATTGATTGGCCAAAATGGCACTCCGAAAGTTGTTTTCTAGTGAAGGCCATCGACCATCCTTCTTGCATGAGAACTGCTCCAATTCTGTTCCCGGAAGCATCACATTCCAAGAAAAAAATATTCTTGAAGTTAGGAAAGTCCATGACAGGGGTTGTGCACCTAGCCTATTTCAAAGCATGGAAGGATTGATCAGCGGTTGGAGTCCAATTCAAAGCATTATTTTTTAGGAGAGTAGTGAGAGGTGCTGAAATCCATAATTCTTAACAAATTTGTGATAATATCCCATTAAACCCAGAAAACCCCTCAATCTCTTGAGAGTTTTGGGGTGAGGCCAATCTTGCATAACTTCAATTTTCTTAGGATCCACCCTTATACCATCCTTGCCGATAATATGACCCAAATACTCCACTTTTGAGGCGCCAAAGGCACATTTAGATTGTTTGAAGAAAAGTTCGTGCTGAGAAAGGAGATGGAGAACTTGATCCACATGGGAAATTAGGGTTGTCTGTGTTTTACTATAGATGAGAATATCATCAAAGAAAACTAAGACAAAATGATGGAGAATCGGACGGAAGCCATGATTCATGAGACTTTGGAAAGTGGAGGGGGCATTAGACAAGCCAAAGGGAATGACCAAGAACTCATAGTAGCCCTCATGAGTTTGAAATGCCATCTTGGGAATGTCAACCTCTTTCATATGTATCTGGTGGTAGCCAAAACGAATTTCAAGTTTAGTAAATGATGCAGAAGCATCTTTCCACTTCAGCAGATGCACCAGTAAGCCAACATGTAGGCGTGCATTGGAAAAAGGGAGAGGCATCGACCCTCACATTTTTAAAATTTGAAATATGATCCTATACGGATTTATGTGTAAGGTTGAGTAAAACCAAGCCATGCCTTTGTACAGGAAGTGGATAGGGTCTCCTTAATGGTTGACTGTAAGAAGGTCTAGATCTAAGTCAGGTCTGGATTTTCATTCATTGTAATGAGCCGTAGGGATAAGGTGTCGTAACTGAGACAATGATGGAACTAAGGCAGTGGAGAGGATAAGCTCGAGGAGTCCTCTTGTAAAAAGAGACGAGAGTTAGGAGTTAGGGAGAGAAGCTAAGAAGCTCAGGATAGGAGTAGGAAAAAGAACCGAGACTCTGTGCTAGTCTAGTCTCTATACATATTTGTAAACATATATTCATCTTAATAGAAAAAAATAGGTTTTCTTGCATATGATATCCATTTGTGTTATCTGTATTCTATGAATGATAGATGTGTGTGTTTATATGCCTGAGTATGTTTTCACGGCTATGGGTGGAAACCTCTGAGATTTCTATAAGTTTCAATTGTTTCTCTTCTTGAAAGATTTAGTGCAAGGAGTGCACAGTGCCTGCAAGGAGTGCGAAGGCCGAGTCAAGTTCGACTCTGAAGTTGAGGGGAAATAACTTGAAATTTTGTAGAGCTTTGGTGCAAGGAGTGCATAGTGCCCACAAGGAGTGCGTAGGCTGAGAGTCACTGAAAAGACTCTAAATCTCAGGAGAGATAGAGGGGAGTTTTCACAGAAAGTGTGCAAGGAGTGCATAGTTGCTCGGAGGAGAGTGAAGTTTGAATAAGTCTCGTGAAAAGTGTGCATAGGGCCAACACTGATCATCAATGACAGGAATGGAAACTTGTCTTTGATGGTAAGTTTAATGAGAGCAAGAAAGTCGAGACACATGCGCCATGTGCCTTCTTTATTGAGGACCATGACCATAGGAGAAGAATATGGGATGGTACTATGGCAGATGACATCCGCATTGAGCAATTCTTGAATTTTTTTCTCAAATTCATTCTTTGGGTAAAAAGGATGGCGATACAGATGAATATTGGGAGGAATACTGCCCGACACTAGAGGAATGGAATGATCATGAACACCACAGGAAGAGGAAGGCCATAGAGAGTGAACAAAATAGTTTGGTGTTTGGAGAGTATAGATTGGAGGTCATGATACATAGATGGTGTCTCAACTTATTTAATGGCATGGAGTTGGGAAATAATGTTTGGATGACCTTTTTTTAGGAGATTTTACATACGATGGGATCTGATGATCTCAGGGGACCTTGTTGTGATGCCTTGAAAATTATTCTTCTGGTCATCCTGTTGAAATTGCATGGTTAATTACTTAAAATCCATGAGGATGGGATCGAGAATGTGTAGCCATTCCACACCTAACACAATGTCACAACCACCCATGTCGATAGAAAACATATGATATTTCAGGTTGTATTGTCCAATTTGGAGACACACATTTTCACAATGCCCCCCACATTTCATGGAACCTCCATTGGCAATCATGATTTGAAAATTGTTGACTGCATGGATATAGCAATGTGTTTCTTGAGCAATGCAATGATGGTTAAAATTATGAGTGCCACCACTATTAATTAGGATGATGACCTTTCGATTTTTAATATAGCCAATTAGCTTGAGGGTTTGGGGAGCAGATAAGCCAGTGAGTACATTCAATGAAATGACCGATTCAACTTCTGGTGGATCAGATGGAAGAGTGAGAGAAGTTGGCTCAGGTATCTCTGTTGCAGGATAATCCTCGGTGTCTTCGTCAACAACATCTTCAGAGATGGCCATAAAAAACTCTTGTTCCTTACACTTGTGCCCCATAAAATATTTTTCATCACAATTATAGCAAAGGCCCTTGAGTTGGCGTTCATCCATTTCTTCCCGGGTTAATTTTTAGGTCTTGAGAGGGGTGGGATGAGGGGAAAGAGTGGGAGGGAGAGGATGCAGAGGGAAATAAGGTTTGTGGTGTTGGGAAAAAAAACCTGTTGTGCTTCCTTGGCATGTTGAGTAGCTTCCAACCAATTCTAGGGGCGAGTCATGAGGACTTGGGATCGGATTTTGTCCTTGAGGCCATTGATAAAAAATTCTCAGAAAAAAGTATTAGACATGCCCTCTATTCTGAAAACTAATTTCTCAAATGCAACGATAAAATTTTCCACAGTACCTGACTATTTTAATTTGGTCAAACGACCCATGGAGTGTGTGTCAGTGTCAAACCAGTCATAAAGTTAAGCCACAAACTGTATCCAAGCCACATATCCTTGGCGTGATTTTCGATGCCATTGCCACGATTTCCAATGTTCAATATCCAAATAGAGGACACTATAATGAAGTTTGGCCAAGTCATCAATGATGCCATGAAAGGAGAAGTAATGTTTCATTTGAGTGACCCAACCAATGGGATCCGAGCCATAAAATTTGTTCACCTCTACTCGTGGAAGAAACAGATCACGCTGAAAAGGGTTGGACTGAAACTATTGGGAATTGGAGAAAGTTGTACCTTCGAGGTTAGAAGGTTGGTTAGATGAGGAATGTATTCCAGGAATTGGCAGTTTTTCAGGACCTTGGCAACAAATGAGTCAATCTGAGAATCAAGGTGGGATGCAAGCTGGCTGGAAAGGTGGGAATTGATGTCCTTATTCATTTCCTCTTTCATGTAGTCCAGTTTCGACTCTATGTGGGTAGCGATGCAGTTTTCAAGGTTTTGGTTGTGAGTGTTGGCCATGGTGAAGGGAAAACATGAGAAGAGGTGGGAAATAAAAGTGTTTGAAAGGGCAGGTGGGTCCATAGAAAAACAAAGACGAAAAATCATAGGTATCACTGTGATCGGGATGAAAAGAGGAGTCAAATGGAATATATCCCAAGTAGAGGTATCGGGAAGGAGGTCGAGACCACGGGAAAAAAAAGTTGAAAAATGATAGGTATCATTGCGATCAAGATGAAAACAGGAGTCCAATTGGATAGGTCTCAAATAAGGGTGCGTGCAGACCCCATTTTTTTTTTAACTCCTACGGAGTTATACTCTGATCTGAATAATATTGTAGTGTTGAAATGCCCAAATTATTAACAAGAAAAAGATGTAGTAATTTCACAACCAAAATGCAGGGGGCAAGGTTGCGCGACAAAAACGATTGTTTGTTCATTGTTTCTTATGTTTTTGTCCCAAGGTTTAGGGTTTTGTCAAGGTTCCTACATACAAGGGTTTTCCCTATTCTATAAATCTCTGATATACATGTGTGGTCGAATAATATTACTCGGTCCAATATCGCAGGGCACCAACTAAGGAGACTAGACCGTACCCTTAGCCGTACTACTTGATTACCCATGTACTAGAGAGTATCTTCCTGAGTGTTGTTCTCAATGGCACTATAGTAGTTAGGCAACCGATCAGTTTATCTATGGGGGGCTTCAAGAGATCTAGGTCAATCTGTATATAGGTGTACTTGTTTGATGCACTACCACTAGAAGGGGTACCAACAGGGGTTACAAGGGTGGCCAACAATGTGTGTTTAAGAACCACTTGTAGTTCCTATGTGTATGCTTCCCCAACCACAAATTTATGCATTGAACGAAAAATCTCTATAGGTTTAACACATGGGAACACGTCTCTACCCTGGAAAAAAAATAACCCACAATTCCTGCCAAGGAAAGTGCTTTGATACCACTTGTAAGGTACTAGATCTATTATAATACCAGAAAACATAAATATTGTAGAGAATAATAGTGGAACCACACAATATATGAAACCACAACACCAAAATAATACCTTTATTGATAGGAAACAATGTTCACTTGCCTCTTTGATGGGGCAACCTCCAATAGAGCAATGCTCTATTACAATAATTCTCAAGACAAAACTTCTCATGTCTCCTACTCTTATTTATACTAATTCTATGTAACATGAAAGTTGTTCTTCACTGAGAATGAATATTTATGAATATTAATATTTGATTGAATATGATAAGAATGATGATTACACTACACTCGTGACGATTTCTATATAGCATTGATTGGTCAGGAGGTGAGGAGGTACGTGCCTCTTGATTTAATTAAATGATATTAATTATTATTATAATTATTGTATTTATTATTATCATTTTTATGTTTGTAACATTGCCACCCTCTTAATATTTTGCTTTGTCCTCAAAGCAAGGGTAGTGTTGGGTATTGTCAGAGGAATTGTTCAGTCTCCCATGATGAATATTCTTCTGGAAGGTTTTTCCATTTGATAAGATATTCCCTTATGGTTCTGGAACATAACACCTTTTCCTTCGTGGAAAGAATACCTTCTAGTTCTAAAAGAAATTTTCCTTCATCATCGAGTTCATGGATTTTTGTTTGTATTGGTTGAGCTTTCCCAAGTATTTTTTTGAGACATGAAACATGGAAGACATTGTGGATGCGACAATTTTCTGGCAACTCCAATCTATAAGCTACTTGGCTAATTTTTTTTGTTAATTTGAAAGGGTCCATAGAATTTTGGGGCCAATTTGGTATTCCCTTGTTGCTTAAGGGATAATTGTTTGTAACGTTGGAGTCATACAAACACCCAATCACCTTCTTCGAATTTTGTTTCTGACCTATGTTGGTCTGCTAGTTGTTTCATTCGATTACAAGCTGTTGCTAGGTTCTCTTTTAATATTTGTATGATTTTTTGTTCTTCCTCTAGCTCACTTCTTACTGCTTGGACCTTAGTATTTATTAGTGCAAAATCCCTCCATTCAGGTGGTTCGTAACCATATAAGTCTCAGAAAGGAGTCATTTTAGCGGATGTGTGATATGTAGAGTTATACCACCATTTGGCTAAGTGTAACCACTAAGACCATTTATTCTACTTATCTGTCACAAAGCACCGTAGGTACGTTTCTAAGCATTTATTTATGATTTTTGTTTGTCCATCTATTTGTGGATGATAGGCAGAGCTCATATTAAGAGATATTCCTGTAATTTTGCAAAATTCTTTCCAGAAATTTCCTTCAAATTTTGCATCCCTATCGCTGACAATTAACTTCGGAAACCCATGTAACTTATAAATGTTTTTGCAAAAAACATCTGCAATTTGTTTTGTTGGGTCAGTTTTTCTTACTTCCATGAAATGTGCATATTTGGTTGATCTCTCAACCACTAGAAAATTTTTATCCTTCCCCTCAAACATGGGTAGCCCTTCAATAAAATCCATTGAAATTTCTTCCCATTTTTGTTCAGGAATATGTAAGGGATGAAGTAATCTTGGAGTCATAACATTTTCATTTTTATTCCTTTAACAAATTTCACATTCAACAACAAATATTTGAATCTCCTTATTCATTCCTTTCCAATAGAATGATTGTCGTGCATTATAGTAGGTTTCGAAAAAACCCACATGCCCTGATGCTGGGGAGTTGTGTGACTCCCTTAAAACTTTCATTTTAAATTTTGAGGATGGAATTAGGTAGATTATGTTCTTGTACCATAAAATGTCATTTTTCTATTCAAATTTGGGGTGTTTGTCTAAATTGTTGACTATGGAATTAGATTCAGGTTCTTTGGCATACTCAACTCGAATCTCATCCAACCAATCTAGAATGACTATTTTTGTTGCATATGTGTTTACTTCCTCATCTTTTCGTGATAGTGCATCAACAACTACGTTGTATTTGCCTTTTTTGTGTATTATTTCCACATCAAAGGTAGAAAGTTTCTCCATCCACTTTTGTTGTTTTGTGGACAATGTTTTTTGTCTTAGTAAGTATTGGAGACTATTGTGATCAATACGTATCAAAAATTTGCTTCCAAAGAGATATTGTCGCCATTTATCTAATGCATGCATAATAACTAACATTTCCTTATTATAGGTATATTTTAACTCTTCCTTTTTGTTGAGCTTTCGACTTTCAAATGCTATTGGCTCGCCATCTTACATTAATATTGCTCCTATTCCAATTCCTGATGTATCACATTCTACTACAAAGGGTTTTGCAAAATTTGGTGTTGCTAATACAGGGGTAGACGACATAAACCTTTTTAATGTTTAAAAACATTCTTGTGCATTATTATCCCATTTGAAGGAATTTTTCTTTAATAGGTTTGACAAGGGTGTTGTTAAATGAGCATAGTTCTTGATAAATCTTCGATAATAACCCGTTAATCCAAGGAATCCTCTTAGTTTTGATATGTTCTTTGGTTTGGGTCATTCTGTGATTGCCTTGATTTTTTTAGGGTCCACCTTGACTCCTTCTCGAGATATGACATGACCAAGGTATTCTACTTCTTCTTTACCAAAGGAACATTTTGATAGTTTGGCATAGAAATGATTTTTCTCTAAGAGAGAAAGAACCTGTTCTAAATGCTTCATATGCTCCTTCCAAGTTTTACTGTAAATAATAATATCATCAAAGAAGACCAATACGAACTTCCTTAAGTAGGGATGACAAAAATGATTCATAGTTGCTTGGAAGGTAGCTGGTGCATTAGTTAGACCGAACAACATGCCTTTAAATTCATAATGACCTTTGTGTGTTTGAAAAGTATTTTTTTGTACATCTTCTAATCTTACTCAAATCTGGGAGTACCTTGATCTTAAATCCAATTTTGAAAAGTATTTAGCTCCATGGAGTTCGTCTAGTAACTCATCTATGAAGGGTATAGGAAATTTATTTTTTATAGTTATTTTATTTAACCCTCTATAGTCTATACATAGTCTGAAAGATCCATCCTTTTTTCGAACCAATACTACTGGGGCTGCATATGGGCTCATGCTTATCGTAATAACCCCACATTTCAATAGGTCTTGGATTAACCTTTCTATTTCTGTCTTATGGTGGTGAGGATATCGATAAGGTCTAATATTAACTGGTGTTGAATATGGTTTAACCTCGATTGTATGTTCTATGTTTCTATTAGGTGGCAGCTTCATAGGTACGTCTTAGAATACCTTGTTGTATTTTTGGATTAATGTTTGAATCTCTGGATGATGAGACTTGACTATTTTTGTTGTTAAAAACTGCATCTGATGACAGTGTGCCACGTAAGTTGGTGCTCCTTTTCAAATTAGTTTCTCCATTTTTTGTGATGATATAATTTGGGTGGGAGGCGGCTGGAATCTGTATAATTTGTATTATCTTCCTTCCCATTTGAATTTTATAATTTTTTTTTGGTGATTTGCAGAATAGGTCCCTAGAATTTGTAACCATTGAATTCCCAAGACAACACCTACTCCTGCCAAGGGTATAGTGTAGAATCCAAATTCTAATTCATAATCTGCTACTTGAAGCTTGATCTTGTGACATTTTCCTACGCCATCAATTTTTTTTCCATCTGCCACCATTACTCTTATATCCGCGACCGAATATACAAATAGATTTAGATTCTTTGCAACATTTACATCTATGAAATTATGGGTGCTCCTTGTATCGACTAGAATGGTGAAATTTTGTTTTTTTATGTGCCCTTTTAGTTTTAACATTTGCGGTTGTGTTATTCCTATTATTGCAGCCAAGGATATCTTGGGGATGGCCTCATCGGTTTCTGTATTGGGGGCCTCACCTTCCTCTTCACTTTCGTTATCTGAATCACTGTCAGATGTGCTTGATTATTTCTCTTCTTTACAAGAATATAATTTTTTATTGTTGCATTTGTGCCCATGCGACCATTTGTCTCCAAAATATCGACATTTGCTTCCCCATTTTTTATTTGAGTCTTGATCACTGGCTTGACCTTCCCTCAATTGAGGTGGTAAATATTTGTTAGGTTTGTCTGTATTGTATTTCTTCGTTCTACTGTATGGATATTTATTTAACCTTTCTGGATTTGTGAATGTTGGTTTATTGAACTTGTTGTTTTGTTCTATTAGCCTTTTTGTGTGTCTTACATCCTCAATTGTTTTAGGATTCCATAGTTTAATTTCACTACGAATGTAATCTTTTAGGCTAGATATGTACATTTTGATGAGTTTCTCATTCGTTAATCCGCATTGCCTTGTTGCTAGAACCTCCTATTCGTGTGTATAATCGTTTATGTTTCCCTTCTGTTTGGGATGTACAAACTTGTTATATAGGTCGTCATCCTCTTCATCATGAAATCTTTTAAGTAGGGTTGTTGTAAAATTCTTCCAGTGGAAGGAACGCGCATCAAATTTCCTGGACCACCAAAGGTACCAATCACAAGCTTCTCCTTCTAGACTGTTAGAGGCTATCATTACCTTCTCTCGTTCACCTAGCGAGGGGTTTGATTCAAAAATTCCATCCATTTTTTTTATCCAAACAACAACTCCTCTATGATCCTTATCGTCATACTTTGGTAACTCCTTTTAAATTTCTGGTAATCTCTATCATGGAATCTGGGTGTGTGTATATTTCTCGAAAAATTTTCCTCTAGAATTTCCTAGTTCCCTTGATTTTCTGAATTTGTTTCTAGTATTTCTAGACTTAGTGGTGGTTTTCGGTAAGCTAAGGGCTCTACAAATAAGGCCTCGACATGTTCCGTTAATTGTTCATTTTTTTCACTATGTTCATCAAGTCTTCTTTTTGTTTCTATTTTATCCTTTTCAGAGAGCGCCAATGATCTTTCACCTTGTTGTATTAACCGATCAATTTTGCTCTCAGTCTCGAGTAATTTATCGATTTTTTCATTCATGTCTTTTTGTGTTTTTCCCACATTGTTAAGTCGGTACCTTACACCGTTGACGTCATCTCTGCATCTGTTCACGTCGACCTTAAGTTCTTTGTTGTTGACCATCCTTGGGATTTTGTTTTTTTAAATATTATTTTTTAATATATATTTATATTAATTTAATTTTATATTTATATTTATATATGTATATGAGTATATATATATATATATATATATATATATTATAATTAATGTCAATTAAGTGAGGGTGAGAGTGGGATGGGGCACGACTTTACAAGGAGTCGGGAATGTTAATGAAGACTGGAAAGTTAGGGACAGGATGGGACATGTATGCGGTTGAGTGGGGGAGGGTTTGTTGAGGGGATTGAAGTGGGTTGCGGGGGTGTGTTGAGGTAAGCAATAGGATCTGCAGAGCGGGGGTG
>ML816018.1:93914-111397 GCA_009831015.1 Picea engelmannii | reverse complement strand
GTCTGTGGGGGGTTATGACGGGGTCCGTAGAGATGTGGGGTTGCGGGAGTTATGGGTCGAGGACGGGACAGGACAAGATGAGAGTGCAGGAATGTGGTCGGGGGTGTTGGTTTGCAAGGGCATGAGGGATTTGCGGGGGTTTAGACAGGGGGGAAAGTTTACATGAATTAGGAAAGGGGTACGGTTAGGAGCAGGGACAGGAGGGACGGGTTACGATAGTTTTTAGGAGGGATGGGTTACGAGAGAAGGGGGGTTAATTTAATGAGGGAGAAAAATGTACAAGGGGGTAATTAATGGTGGAAGTTGGATCATAACGAAAATCTCTGATACCACTATAACATGAAATTTGTTCTTCACTGAGAATGAATATTTCTGAATATTAATATTTGATTGAATATGATAAGAATGATGATTACACTACCCTCGTGACGGTTGCTATGTAGAATTGACTAGTAACGAGGTGGGGAGGTACATGCCTCTTGATGAAGATGTATGTGCCTCTTGATTTAATTAAATGATATTAATTATTATAATTATTATATTTATTATTATCATTTTTATGTTTGTAACATTCTATCTTCTAAAGATCATTCTAGAGGAAGATCCTTCTAGAAGTGGAACCTTCTATTAGGTCTTCTGACATTGACTTATTCAATTTATTAAATAGGTCTTATTAACTAATGCCAACCTTTATTACATGGAAACATATTATTCTATCTACATAAGGGATTCGGGAGGTTAGGTCCCTAACATCTTCATCGTAGCCCTAATGCTCCATAAGACCTCGAGTCAGGACCAAGTGCTTAACATTGTCAGGGATTAACTCTCCCTGGCTATCAGATTGCTTCTATCAGAGTTTGACATTCACAATTTAACATTTCTACTTCTACCGCAGACTCCAATCAGACTGCAATAACTCCAAACAAACAAGAACCACTGTGAAAGTTCTAAGTCATTGATCTCTTGTGATCAACGATCTTGATCTATTCCCCTTCACTCCATTGTTATCCTAGTCTCGATGGTCAACTGCCACATGTTTCCCTCTAGGACCATTGATCTATCTCATTCCGAGTAGACATCCATTGTTGATTTAGCAACTTTGAGTTATCCAACTCTGACAAGTTACTCCAATAGAACACCAAAGGAATTCAACCCTGCTCTTGAAGGTATTTGACCCTCAATTCAACTTGCACACAAAGTAGAATTCAACCTCTGGTTCATTTTTTATTTCACTATGGTTCAACTGTCACTCAGTCTCGATCATCCTTCCTTCTCTGAATCGAGGTTTTTGAGGCAATATAAACCCCGAACCTACACAAAAAATATAGAGAGTCCATTCTGGACTTCAGTCACTCAACACAGGGACATCAATACATTGGAAAGATATTTGAACTCCACACCGACGTATGGAACCAATAAACACAAAGATTTCTATTAATGAATCTTTGTACATAAGTTACACAAGGCCTTATGCCTTCTTGGCCTGATTTACATTCAATTGGCCTCTACTTGGCCCTAGGCCACACCTGACCTTTTACACACACACACTTTCTATCATTCTCTCTCTCTAACTCTATGATATACCTAGGGAGGTAATATGGGTGGTAATATGAGAGGTACCCAATGAGAATGGGGGTTATATACTATTAGTGGAGACTATTCAATGTAAGGCGGACTAGGTCCACCATGGTATTAAATAAGGCCCACAATGGTAGTTACATATAATAAATGAGTAGTTAGAAATAATAAATGGGCTTTCTAGAAGATACCTTCTCTAGAATGTTCCTAGGAGATAGAGAATGATATATAAGGAAGTGTAAGCAATGCAATTGACATGGTGAAGAATATTGTTGATGTACAAGCAAGTATTTTTTGAGGAGTTTTATCCTTCCGTAAGGATTAAATATGGTGTTACCCTACCTCAAGGGTTTTATCTATTTATCGTGTTCAATGTTCAGTGAATGGTTTGGTGTTTGTTATTGGTTTATTTATGAATCATATTTGTAGATCTAGTATTGATATACAACAAGTGATATCATATCTCTTTCCTTGGGAAAGAAGAGAATATTTTTTGGTTATTTTTGCAGATTTTTTTTAAGAAAAAAAGGGGGTGGTGCACTTCAGGCTCAGATCTAAGACTTTATGCTCAGAATTTTTAGAAACCAATTGGATATTTGGATTCCTCTCGGAAAAATACCTATTTTCAAAAAACATTCAGTCGAAATGGAGTAATGTAAGTAAAGTTATGAGCATTTTAAATTCGACAGTTTTCAGGGTTTTTCTGGAAAAAGCCACACAATTTGCACAATAAGTTATTTTTATAAACCCTAGTTTATTTTGGGGTTATGGAAAACAATTTTCATTTTAATGGAAAAGATGATAGTCTTAGTATTGAATAATATATCCAAAATATAAAGTCATTATGGCAACATCAATGGCGAGTTTGGTTGTCGTTGAATTTACTGGAAGAGGCTAGGGTATGGTGGAGAGGAGTTAACTCTAAAGAAAATCATGCACTTTTAGATACAGAATATGGAAAATTATTTTTAGACAAGTGGTCCTATGCCGAGATTAAGGATAAAGAAGGCACCACGGGTTTATTTTCATATGGAAAATCTATATTACAAGTTCAAGGATGTATTCAGAAAGAAAATATCATTGTTTCTATTAACCCTAGTTGCATGCATAATTTTATCAATGTTCAGTTGGTTAATCGATTGCAAGTTTCTGCAAAGAATATTCAAAGCACACAGGTTGAAAGTGAAAATGTTCAAATTTTTAAAGATTTGAAGCTAACTGTGGAAAAATATGTGTTGCATTCAGACTTTTATGCTATAGGTATGGGTCATGTGGATATTGTTTTGGGATATCCTTGGATGGATTCAGTTGGTACAGTTAATCTTAATGTGAAAAATAAGTTTTTGAATCTTTGGTACAAGATAAAGAAAATTACATTGCACAATGTGTCTCTTATTAAGAAAGAAGGGCCCACAGTAGCAAGCACATAAGTTATTACAGAGTCCAAAGTTGAATCAGAGGCATAGTTTATAGCAGCAAATGAACCAAAGCTACATGCAAAAACAATAAAGAAGCTAAGGTGGTCAGTGACTCTGAGGCACAATGTGTTACAAATCTGAAGAAAAAAGAACAAATTCCTACAATTGTGGTATATCGCCATCCACATCACATCGAGAAACAACAGTCATCTAGGCAAGGGCATCGACATCCACACACTTATGCACTAGCAGGGAACCATAAAGGAAACCAATCAAGAGGTGCATGGAGGACTACCAACACTACATGATGACATCAGGCTAGAGAACTAAGTCCATGGAAACATCAGCATGATGCAGAGAAAGCTAAGGGTGGAAAGAAAACAGTTGGACCTCATATTCGACTTCCATTAGGATGGATGGATGGTCATACTTGGTACTAGTTGGCTATTATTCTCAGGCGGTCATATCATATGGTCTCTTCTCATGTTTCGGGGACGAAACATGCATAAGGGGGGTGGAATGTAATATACCTAGGGAGGTAATATGGGTGGTAATATGGGAGGTACCTAATGAGAATGGTGGTTAGATACTATTAGTGGAGGCTATTCAATGTAAGGTGGAATAGGTCCACCATGGTATTAAATAAGGTCCACTATGGTAGTTACATAGAATAAATGGGTAGTTAGAGATAATAAATGGGCTTTCTAGAAGATACATTCTCTAGAATGTTCCTAGGAGATAGAGAATGCTATATAAGGAAGTGTAAGCAATGTAACTGGCACGGTGAAGATTATTGTTGATGTAAAAACAAATATTGCTTCAAGATTTTTATCCTTCCATAAGGATTAATACATGGTGTTACCCTACCTCAAGGGTTTTCTCTAATTCTCATTGTTATGGTGAATGTTTTGGGTTTATTATTGGTTATTTCTCAGTTATATTTGTAGATATGGTATAGATATACAACAAACTCAGACTTGTCCAATCTGGATTACTTCTCTACCCATAGGCTTACAAACTTAAAGGTGTAACTTGAACTATCAATTAGTTCAGATCCTACTTAGACTCCACAAAATCTATAACCTATCTCTAGGATCTATCAGATCCACAATATCCTCAAGAGATCTACACGTCACTCTAAGATCTCTCTAAATCTCACAAACCCTTGAGATCTACTAAACCAAGGCAAATTTGATTACATATTAATCAATCTCAATCCAACAACCTTTATCGTATGCAATTCTTTTAGAATTCAATAAAACATAGGAAATTACAATAATTTAGAATTAGGGAATCCACTCCCTTAGTAAATTCAAAGACCCCTTAGGCCTAATCAACAAGTTTGATTTTGGAGGGAAATTTATCCTGCATCAATATGGTTGTAGATAATTAGTAACGCACATGGCTTGGACAACACATTACTTGTAAGCATTCTTATATATTTTGTTTGGAATAGCTCAAAGGGGATGGTTGTAGGTAGTCACCACACTTTGTAGAGAGAGTGTAATGTAGTGAGGGGTGTTCACATAGGGTCTAAAAGAGCACAAGAAGACATGCTTTTTAAAATGATGATTTAGGAAAGATAAAATACAACACACAATGGCAACAACTGAAGCAAACTGTCAATTAGATTGTGCATACAAACAAACTATGGAATTAAAGGATAATTTTCATTGTAGGTATAAACAATGATCCAATTAGAGGAGAATTCAAGTTGTAGGTACAACCAATGATTCAATTAAGGAAAGAATAAAGTTGTATACAACATTGTGTAGGGATTTAACAAAGTGCATAATGATCAAACAAATTGGTGATTGGGATTAAGTACCACCAAAATGAATAAGCAATTAGAAAAACCACAATCACAGAACGATTCAACACAATAGACACATAGTCTACCCTCGAGAAAACCAAAAGTAAAAACTCCATCATCGAATGTCTATGCTCAATATTTATTTCTCAACAATTATAGAATTACAATGGTGTTTCGTCCGTATAGAACAATACATATTACAATCACATGATTTTTTTATGTATTCCCTCTCTTCTCTACTAAAGAATCCATTCTCCACCATTGTGCAAGAGTTTATAGGCAATGCTAGCTTGTTGGGAGTAGTTAGAAGGCTAGGTGTCATGAACTCTTTAGCTTCCCAACTTTAGCGCTCTTCCTCTCCCTTTGTCTTTTGTTGGCAACATTCCAATCATAGTTCCTTTTTTTTTCTTATTTCTTTCATTTGTGGAGGTGAGGTATCTAATTGAATTGGCTTGGGGGCCCTCACATTGTCAACTGCATCAACCTTCCTCATCATCAACTTTTGTAGCAAATCTTTTGGTTTTACTGAGTGTTTGGCATTGAGTTGAGACATTAAACCATTTGATGTTTTTTATGGATATGTTTTGGATCACAAACCCAAGAAGGGCCAAAAAATAGAGTATCCTTAGTGTTTTCCCTTGATCCCCCTTTGTTGATCCCACATTGATGCCAAGATAGGAAGACAAGGAGCCTATAATGTAGAGCGCATGAGAAAAAAGCATCCCAAGGACCTTGGACTTCAAACCAGTATGGGGCAGTAACTACTCTTCCTCACTATAAGTGTTTATGACCTTTGAATATGGTGCGAGTATATTTAAATTTCCTTGCATCATGTTGAAGTTCAAACCTCCATGTGGATGGCATGCAAAGGGGGCGCTCCATGCCACCCAAAACATTTTTTGGAACCTAACTATCATGGAGAAACCTCAAAGAAGGAGAGCTCTACTTCTTGGATTGTCACAAGCCTTGCCTCATGGTTCCACAATGCCTTTATTTTCCATCCTATCAGAGTCAGAGTTGTAGTGCCTTTGGATCTGAATGACTTGAACATAGATATAGGAAGAACATAGATGTAGGAATTCAACATAATCTTGACTTGTCTTACTATGTGACAAATTGATGGAGAGGAGTAAGATCCTTTTATGAGAGACCAATGGAATTGATGGAGAGGAGTAAGATCCTTTTAAGAGAGACCAATGGAATTGATGGAGAGTAAGATCCTTTTATGAGAGACCAATGGATTATTTTGAGTCTCCTACAATGGTTAAATTTGGCTTCTATTTATGGAGTGCCAAAGATATTCCTTAGAAGGTTGCTAGAGCTTCCACCTCATTGTTTGTTGCATGGTGAAGTCCTTAGGTGAAGTAGCTTAACTAGTGATGGTTGGAGATCTCCATAATTGAAAACAAATGTAGAAATGTTGAACTTCAAGATTGGAGTAAGAAAAAAAACACTTTTTTCAGCAATTTAATTATGACAAAATTGTGTTCAATGCTCTTTACTTTCATAGTAAAATTAATCATGAATTTGTAAATATGAAATATAAAAGAGGTTGAGGATGAATACCATTTCTTTTAACTTACCCTATAAATATAAAACATAAATTAACTCAATTTTATAACTTATTAATTATTTATTATAAAACCACTAAAAAATTATATTCTAAAAAAATATTTAATTTAATATTCTTTATTTATCAAAAACATGGTTAATAATATTAAAAATAAAATAAAAAAATGATATTTTCTTTCTTTTACAATGCACAAGATATTAGTTTATATTTATTTTCTCTCTTTTACATTACACAAATAATTTGATTTCCATTTTTATTTTATTAATATATGTGATTTTTTTTTACCATATATATCACTTAGATAATAAAAATTTGTAAACTTATATTAATGAAATAAATAAAGAGATTACACTGGAAATAAACAAAATCGAGGAACGTGATTAGAAGTGACACAACCGATCGAAAACAAAGATATATATGCCCGAATTTCTTCGTATCCATCGTCATCCTGTCTGATAACTTTATATACATGATTTCAATTCAAGTTTAAATTATAAGTTTTCCAGCAGAACAATGGATGAGAAGCAAGTGTTCAAGGACAAGGAATGGATTCCATTGTGTACAGAGGCAGCAGAGCCTGAGAAATCAGATATTTCAGACTCGTCTTCTACCTTGACCACCCTGTCACCCCAGGAGGATCCAATTAATAACAGCCATGGATCAGATGGAAATTATAGCAAATTCAATGCAAAGTTCTCAAGTATTGCTGAACGAGAAAATAACAATAAAAACAATAATGAAACAGATAACCAGGCCTGCAAAGAACATGATGGATATAACAGCCCATTACATAAATATGTTGAGAAGGAAAACTACTACATTAATGGCGGGGACCATGACAATGAGCTTGAAAATTCTACACCATCTTGCTCCAGCTGCCTCATAAACCCATCCATGAACAAAGAAGAATCAGGCATAGACCAGAAAAACGATAACACTGTAATGAGATTATCAAATAATTCGGTTCGAATCCCAGCAAGTCGCGAGCCCATCAGAACCAGGCTGAGAAGTGGGTCTATTACTCCCATATCATACTCTTCCCTTGTATCTTTTGGAAAATCTTTCAACTTTCCTCATGAAAAGGACCAAACGTTAGAGCAAGCTGTCAAAAGAAAACCTGCACTTGGAAAAAGAAAACCTGCAACTAATTCCTCTCCCATTCCTCCCAGGCAGGTCTTAGAGCGAATACTGAGAAAGCGCAAAAACCCATCGAGGCCTTGTAATTCCTATGCTTTTTTCGTCATGGCTAACTGGCATGCAGTAAACTATGCTCATCCTGATGATTCCTTTGAGGATATCAGTAAGAAAATCAGCAAAATGTGGTCTCAACTCTCGCCTCAAAACAAGAAAGTACGTAACTAATATGATACTTCATATTTTATGCATGCTTGCAGTATTTTGTAAATATTGTATGAATACCATGGATGCTAATGAATTTAACCTGTTTTGTTTACATATTTGTGTAGAAATTCAGGAACTTGTTTCTGCGAGAAAGGACGAGATACAAGAAACAAAAGGAAGCTCTAAAACTGTATATGGATGAGAAGGATCTATACATCTGATCTTTTTTTTATTCTGCCTGCCCATGATTTGCTTTGTTTGGTTGGATGATTATACTTGTAGCTGTAAACATTCAGAGCTGTAGCTCAAGCTGTTAGTTAAATCCACTATTTGGATATTTGGTTGCTTTCATGCCAATACCATCCTGCTCAATTTGACACAACAATCTACCATAAAAGGAACATATTTACCAGGATGGTATTGATTAATGTGATGAAGCATATTTGGAGTATAAAAAAATGCATATCTACCATAAAAGGAACATATTTACCAGTATGGTATTGGCAGGATGGTATTGATTAATGTGATGAAGCATCTTTGGAGTATAAAAAGATGCATATCTACCATAAAAGGAACATATTTACCAGTATGGTATTGATTAATGTGATGAAGCATATTTGGAGTATAAAAAAATCCATATACTTTATGAGAATTGAGGTCTACCATAAAAGGAACATATTTACCAGGATGGTATTGCCAGGATGGTATTGATTAATGTGTTGAAGCATATTTGGAGTATAAAAAAATCCAAAAACTTTATGAGAATTGAGGTCATTGTAATCATAGTTACATGGAGAAAACTTTTCTGTCTATAAATCTGAAGTCACCTCTAACCTGTTTGCTTGGAATATCCTCATCACCCCATCAATGAATCTGTCTATGATTTTTCTTCCTGTACTACATCTTGCACCATTTTTTTTTCTTGTTCATTTTGAGTTTTGGTCAGTAAGTTCTAAACAATCTCATCGGTTTTTTGAGTTTTACAACTAAGAGGACAATATGAATCACTGTAACATTCTTTCAAAAGAGTTGCGAAAGAAAGGAAATTATGTTGACCATGCATAAATGATAAATATTAAATTTAAATAAAATAATTTTTTTTCCTTCTAAACAATCTCATCGTTTTTTTGAGTTCTACAACTAATAGGACAATATAAATCACTGTAACATTCTTTCAAAAGAGTTGCGAAAGAAAGTAAATTATGTTGCGAAAGAAAGTAAATATGAAACTTAAATAAAATAAATGATAAAAAAACTTAATCAAATAAAATAGAAAAGTTTAAATAAAATAAAGTAAAAAATGGTTTATAACTTATTTATTTATTTATTTATAACATCCAAAATCTTGAATAAAATAAAATAGAAAAATAGTCTCCCATATCATATATCATAGAAAGACTTGTCAAAACATTTAAAACATCCAAAATTCTGCCCACCGAAAACATGTCAAAACATATAAAGCATTCAAATTCTTACAACAATCGTAAGAATTTCCTTCATAATTACAATCTTCATGAGCAATAGAATTATCCCAACAACTTTTTATTCTCCTCCATTAATCCAAATTCTGCCCACCGAAGACATGTCAAAACATTTAAAGCATTCAAATTCTTACAACAATCGTAAGAATTTCCTTCATAATTACAATCTTCATGAGCAATAGAATTATCCCAACAACCTTTTATTCTCCTCCATTAATCCATTTATGAGATAGAAGATCAATGGACTTCATTTTAGAGTCATTGCATAGTTTAGGGAGTTTCTAATTTGGTTCATTTTTTGTTGTTGGGTAATTTTTTCTTTCTTACAAGTTGCAATTCTCCCCCATAATCTGCAATTTCACTATTACCAAACCATACACTCTCCATCTGAGCCAAATCATACTCCTTGGATGATTTCACACTAGATTAATCGATTTCACACTAGTTGGTCGATTTCACAATGACTTGGGTCGATTTCACTCTCCCTGGTCAATTTCACTCTCCCTTGAAATAGTATATCCATTAGAAGCCGGTTTTCCCTTTTGGGTTTCTATGGTAAACATGATGTTTTTATGTTTAGATTTCTTTGTGTTGTATCAAATGCTATGTTATTTTTTTTTTCTATGAGTTTTAATAAAGCTTTTCTATATTTTAATGGTTGTCTGTGTGTGTTTTTTAATCACTGAGAATTCTATTAGCTTTAGTTTTGAGGATTTCATTCATAGTTACAATCTCCATGAGCAATAGAATTATCCCAACAACTCTTTGTTCTCCTCCATTAATCCATTGATTAGATAGAAGATCAATGGATTTCATTTTAGAGTCATTGCATAGTTTAGGGAGTTTCTAATTTGATTATTTTTTGTTGTTGGGTGAATTTCTCTTTCTTACAGGTTGTAATTCTCCCCCACAATTTGCAATTCCACTATTACCAAACCATACACTCTCCCTGCCAAATCAATTTCACTCTCCCTGGTTGATTTCACACTAGCTTGAGTCATTTTCATTGATTAGAAAAATTAATCTAATCCTTCTTGCTTAATCTTTCTAACCTTTGAAATATCCACTATTTGACTACCCTACCAACTCAAATGGGTACTCTCTTTCCCACTAAGATGTAATAGAGTTGTGTGAAAGGTACCAATTTAGCAAATGAGAGAAGAGTGAAGCCATCAAGTTGGAGAAAAATCTCCACTTCATGACACTCTTCAATAAACCAAACTCTTCAACAATTACCAATAGAACGTTAAATATTACAACAATCATCTAGTATTAGGGTGCAAAAAGTGTTTTTCCTCTAGCTCAATCCTTTTTTTATAGGTTTTTTGGCTCAAGTTACTTGTCCATCTCATACGAAAATATAATTTATTAAATTACTAATTAACTATTATTCACTCACCCATGTGTCACCCATGTGTCATTCACATGCACAAGTCCACTAGTAATTACTTATTTGTTTATCTTTCTTCTCCTTGATTTGTGGGTGTACTAGTAATTAATTTTTAGTTGATTAAAATTATTTTATTTTCATTTCATGGACATTCCTAGAATGTATTTAATTTCTAATGGCTTTAATTAACTTATTTTTTTTCTCATTTTCATGAGATACCTAATAATCTATACTCCCAACCATATTATCATTTATTTAATTAACTTTTCTTGTTATAAATATAATGCATAAAGTAGATAAATTTTCTTCTCATACTTGAGTAAAAATCACATGCTAAATCAATCATCTTTATATGCTTATTCAATCATCTTTGAATGTATACTTTGACAATTACTATTAATACCAAGGGTGCCATGATTCTTCATGCCCTTTAAGAGTTACCTTTAGTAAGTACCAAGGATTCCTTGTTCACACATGCCCTTCAAGCATCCAATTTTCTTGGTGGGGTAAACAATGTGACTATTGAGACACTATTAACTCAACTTTGTCACTACCTTGTTGAAAGGCAAATGGTCACTGAGGAATAAGGTTGTTGTTTTATTGCACTCCCCTCACATATACCTCATGAGCAACCAAATCGATGGCCTACCCTCATGGAAACATGCAACTTCTAAGTAAAAGTGTCACCAACTTTTTAACTCAGGTCATAAAAAATGAATGTTAGTGGGTGCAAATAGGACTTTTATTGATCTTCTTTGGATGATACTCTACACACTTCCATACAACCCCATTATCCATGTGTGGACTAATCTGCAAGTATCTTTCATGTGCGTATCCACTACAATCAATAGATTAAATTTTTCCATAACCAAATTCAGAGCATAACATTAACCATATAACATACTATAATATCCTAACTTAATCTGAAGTCTAATATACTATTGATGCAATTCCATGTCAATGTACTCTTGTGGCTTTCTTGTCATAGCATGCAAACCATTAGTAGTATCTACAAGTTAATATATTCAACATTTTCATTTCAAAGTGTCATTATTATAGGGATCGACAATGTTAATTATATCATGTCAATTTATTTTTAATCCATCCATGTTATCATAAGAATATTTAAATGAAACCATTCAAAATCATCACTTAAAAGCCAATCAAATAATTAAAAAGATTAGGTTTCATCATTCTAATACAAGTTAATAAATCAGACCATTTGTAAACAAATGCCCTCAAATAATAAGATCCATGAACTATCGAACAAGTAGAAACAAATGGGGCACTACACACACACACCCTCTTTAAGAAACTTCATCCTAGAGTTCTAAAATAAATATGGAAATTGATTAAGCATTTAAGTTGCATCCTCCCTATTAAACATTATTTTCATCATCCCTATTGACATGAGGTACCACTACATCTGAGACTTGGTCCAAAGAAAAACTGTAAAGTTATAGGACATAGCCACGAGCGATCAGGTAGCTGATATCCTGACCAAGCCTCTAACCTCGAGATAGTTTGTATAGCTGTGAGGCAAGTGTGGTGTGGCTGAGAATGACTCCCTCACTGAGAGGGAGTGTTAAATTTGGCAGCATCAAAAATCATTCTCTAATGAGAGGCCATATGGGCCACCCTAAGGCTAGCTAGGGAGATTTGGAGAATCAACCAGTCTTGTGAGGTATTGACAAAATCCTGTGGGAACGTACAACCTCTGTGAGTCAAACCAAAAGTCAGGACAAACGAGATGCTATGTGAGTCTAATGAAAAAGTTATGGGGGACATACAACCTCTGTGAGAATAGATAATCTAGTGAAAAAGTCAGGGAGAAGGTACAACCTCTGTGAGGATAGACAAACTAGTGCAAAAGTCAAGGGGGACCTACAACCTCTATGAGCCTAGTCAAACCTTGTGAGCCATGAGCAAAAGTCAAGGCATCTAGCAAAATTTAGGTTGAATATAAAATTCCTATGAGCTAGAAACAAACAATATTCCTAATATTTCAAATGATATAAATTTATTCATCTAGTGCGTTGGAACATGTAACATTATCCACCATGAAGAGAATTTCAAATTGCCTTGTAAAGAGTTGAGCTGTAACTGAAGTCTTAATTCTAGTTCTATTTTTGAACTAAAGTGTAATGTTGAGTTGCAACTGAAGTATCAATTCTAGTTCTATTTTTGAACTAAAGTGTAATGTTGAGTTGTAACTAAATTCTCAAGTCTAGTTCTATTTTCGAAGTAAAATGTAATGCTGAGTTGCAACTGAAGTCTCAAGTCTAGTTCTATTTTCGAACTAAAGTGTAATGTTGAGTTGTAACTGAAGTCTCAACTCTATTTCTATTTTCGAACTAAAGTATACCAGTCTCAAGTCTAGTTCTATTTTCGAACTAAAGTGTAATGCTGAGTTGTAACTAAAGTCTCAAGTATAGCTCTATTTTCGAACTAAAGTATACCAGTCTCAAGTCTAGTTCTATTTTCGAACTAAAGTGTAATGTTGAGTTGTAACTGAAATCTCAAGTCTAGTTCTATTTTCAAACTAAAGTATACCAGTCTCAAGTCTAGTTCTAAGTTCGAACTAAAGTATAAAGCTGAGTTATGATCAAATCATGCAAACAAGTTACTATTTCGAGTCTCTCCTCTTCTCATTCTCAGCCTATATAAGCAGAGGTCGATCTTTCTCTTCAACACAGTTTTGAAATGTAGGTTAAGACTGAATCAATAGAGGCACATATCAATGATAAAGAGGCAACATACCGAAGTCGCATATTAGTGTTGTATATCAACAATAGAGGCATCATATCAGAGGAGTATTTCAACAAAGTCTCTTAGGTATTTGTCTGGTTAGAGTCATCTTGGAAATCTCTTTAAGAGCAGAACATTCATTGTGGATAGTTGTAAGTGATCTTACATTATTAATGCAATAAAGGAATATTGTTTGTTGGGGTTTTTCGCCCTGTACAGGGTTTCCATAGGGTATATGCGTGCATGCTTACTTATCTACATAGTTATTGCAATTCGATTATGATTTGGTATTGTTGAAGTGTATTAAGCTAGAATTAAAGTGTTGAAGAAAATAAAAGAATTAGTTCGCATAAGAAATCAAGATCATAATTTAACATGGTATCAGAGCTTAGGGTGTGTTAAATGTGTTGAAGTGCAGCAACATGTACACACAGATCCAAGCTATCTTGATTAAGTTTCCAGTGTGAAGTCCATGGCATACTCCATTTCAATCAGGGTCGAGGATAGGCTCGAAGGAGCTACCAACTTCAATGTGTGGAAGCTCCAGATAACAAATATCTTGCAAGATCATGATCTTGAGGAGTATGTTACCATAGTGGTGGAGGAACCCACGAATAATTTAAGAAGAGCGACATTCAGGAGGAATCAAGAAAAGTCCAAGAGAATAATCTTTGACTCAGTCAAAGACAGCAAAATGCCAGCAATGACTTCGTTAATGACTGCCAAGGAGTGTATAGATACCTTGGTGAATCTATATGAGAAACATGCTCCAAGTCGAAAGAGGACACTTAAGCACAAGATTAAGTATGTGAAGATGGAGAAAGGTGAATATGTGGAATTTTTCTGTTCCAGGATAGCCCAAATCAGAGATCAACTTTTGGTCATAGGGGTGACAGTGGACGATGATGATTTAGTGCAGGCCATTTTTTACCGTATTCCTTCTTCAAGGGAGACCTTCTTATCCAGAGTAAGTGGGAGATAGATTCAGCCCATGTTTGAGAGGTTATGTCATGATTTCCTCCAGGAGGAGAGTCACACAACTATCAGGAGTGAGCCAACGAAAGAAGAGCACTCAACTTTACCATCAAGATTCAAGGGAAAGAAGAAAGGCACTTTCCAGAAAGGCTCTCAGAGGAATCCAAACACCAAAGGTACATTCAAAGGAAAGAATATTAATACATCTAAGATTAAATGCTTTAGTTGTAGTAAGTTGGGTAATTTTGCTAAAGATTGTTGGTTTAGAAAGAAATATCCAAGTAAAGGGAAACATCATGCCTCAACTGCTAAGAATGATGAATCCAAAAGAAATATGAAAAKTCCTTCTAATGAGAAAGAAAATTGAARACAATATTACTWGSTTTCTDCCTTATCCAGTTCAATTTRCAYGGGACCAMAAADTTGGTTAGTAGACAKTGGTGCATSAAAGCACATGATAGSTTACAAGGAGATCCTCTCAGATTTAGAGACAAAATATTTTGCAAAGCATGTTGAGCTTGGGGATGAAAAATGTTACAAGATAGAGGGAGTAGGCTCTATCTCCTTCATATTGGAATCTAGGGCTAGACTTCATGTTGATGAAGTATTATATGTTCGAGGGATCAAGAAGAATCTACTATCATTTGCAACCCTTGAGGACAAGGGATATTGGGTGATCTTCAAGGACATGAAGGCATTACTATGCGATAAAGGTAGTCACTTAAGTACAACAGAACCCATTGGAACTCACAGTGGAGGATTGTACGTCGTGTCATGACATTCAGTTCAGGCATTGGCTCATGATGCGACTAGCTCCAGTGAGTTGTGGCATAGAAGACTTGGACATATTCATTACAAATCTCTTCTAGATCTACAGAACATGGTATGTGGCATGCGCTCTATTTCTGTTGGTAAAAATGAAATTTGTAAGGGATGCATGCTAGGTAAAAGTATAAAGGAAGCATTTCCTAGTAGTGACAACAGAGCTCAGGGCATCTTAGATCTAGTTCATTATGATGTATGTGGTCCCATGTCATCTTCCTCACTCAGTGGTTGTTTGTATTATGTCATTTTTATTGATGATTACTCAAGAAAATGTTGGATATATTTTCTTAAATCTAAAAGTGACACATTTGATAAATTCAAAGAGTATAAAGCCTTTATTGAAAAGAACACAGGGAAGCACATCAGAATCCTTAGAATGGACAATGGAGAAGAGTTTGAATCCCTTCAGTTTGAGGATTTCTACAAGTCATCAGGAATCAAGAGACAATTGACTATGCCATATAACCCTCAACAAAGCAGAGTTGCTGAGAGGAAAAATAAGACAATTTGTGAGGCAACGAAAGCAATGATGTTTGACTAGGATCTGCCAAATTATTTATGGGAAAAAGCTACCTCCACTGTCGTGTATATTCAGAATAGTTGTTCACATGCTATCTTGAAGGACAAAACTCCTAAAGAGGTCTTCACAGGGATCAAACCTGAAGTAGGGAATCTAAGGATATTTGGGTGTCCTGTGTATATTCATGTCCCTAAGGAAAAGAGGAAAAATATGGAATCCTCAGGAAAGAAAGGGTTTTTTTGGGGGTACAGTGAGAAATCCAAGGCTTACATGATTTATGTACTAGGTCATAGGGAAATAGAGGTAAGAAGATATGTGAATTTCCATGTGGAAGTCACATTTAAGAAATCCATAGAGCTTCAGTATGAATTAGAAGCAGTTCAGCCAGCTTCACCCTCTTCTGAAAATGAAGAGTCAGATGATCAGAGGGAGGAACCTCATGAAGGGCCAAGTAATGAGCCAGTATAACCTGCTGAAGTGTTAGAAATAAATATTTAAGAACCTCCAGCCAAAAGGAAGCTAGGGTGGCTTAAAGAAATAGTGTAGGAAGAAGAAAGGATAGTTTCTCCCGAAGGAACTTTCAGGGAAAGGAAGAGGCCTCATAGGTTTGGAGGCTATGTTACACTGATGAGAAAAATTAGTGATCTCGTACCTTCTTCATTTGAAGAATAAGATAAATTACAAGTATGGAAGGATGCCATGCTTGAGGAATACAGGTCTATTATAAAGAACAATGTTTGGGACATTGTGCTGAGGCCAAAAGAAAAATCGGTGGTTTCTTCCAAATGGATCTATAAGATCAAACATGCAGCTGATGGAAGTGTGGAAAAGTTCAAAGAAATATTTGTATCCAGAGGCTTCACTCATAAAGAAGTCATCGACTATGAAGAGACTTTTGTTGTTGTAGCCAGGTATACTTCCATTCGAACTATTCTTTCTTTATCTCCCGTTCTTGGTTGGAAGCTACATCATATGGATGTAAAACCAACATTCTTGAAGGGAAAGATTGAACATGAGGTCTTTGTGGAACAACCAGATGGTTTTGTACTACATAAAAAAGGCACTCATGTATGCAATCTAAGGAAGGCCTTGTATGATCTTAAGCAGGCTCCTAGATTTTGGTATGATATGATTGATGGCTTTATTAAAAGCCCGAGATTTCAAAAAAGTGATGTTGATACAAATATGTACTTCAAGGTAAGAGGTAACCAACATGTTATACTAATCCTGTATGTTTATGATATCTTTTTAACAAGAGATGAAGGGCTAATATCCTAGTGCAAGTGGGAGATAACCTCAGAATTCAAGATGAAAGAATTAGGCTTGATGCATTACATCCTAGGATTGGAAGTATGGCAAAGAAAGGGCGAGATATTTATGGCACAAGGAAAATACACAATGGATGTACTAAAGAGGTTTTGTATGATGGATTGAAAATCCATGTCTACTTCGATGATTACCAACCTAAGGAAGCTACATGATTCTTATACGGGTTCATATTTGGTTGATCCCACCATGTATAGGAAGTTGATTGGATCATTGATGTACATGATCCACACTTGGCCAGATATATGCTATGCAGTGATTAAAATGAGTCAGTTCATGACCGAATCGAGACAGAGACACTGGGTGGCAACAAAGCACATATTGATATACCTTAGAGGGACCATTACTTATGGTCTGAGATACACATTCATTGGTGGTTTATTTCTTCATGGGTATGCAGATGATGATTGGGCAGGAAGCCCAATGGATCGGAAGAGTACTTCCGGATACTGCTTCAGTTTAGGATCCATTGTGATCTCTTGGTCAGGATGGAAG
>ML816018.1:30331-46398 GCA_009831015.1 Picea engelmannii | reverse complement strand
CAAAAGATCCTCCTCAGGTTCTATACAAATGCAGGACATTGGAAATGATCTGGGACACCAAACAAGATGTCATTAATCCATACACCTGCCATCCCTTCTACATATTCAAGTTGGTATCAAAGCTGGGGAGGATCTTACTGCCTGGATTGGTGCAGTGAGTGTGGAGGGCGATTGACTATTTGCACTGGTGCAGTGAGCATGGAAGTGTGGAGCTCCGAGAGAGCAGTTGTCAGTTGCGTGTATTGATTTCTGGTCATCTAATATACACATAAATCGGTGTCTGACATCTTCCTTCTTGTTTCTCTCTGTTATTGTTGCGCTAATTTTTCAAATACGAATTTCTATAGAAGTCTGTAAACTCCAGGCATCAAACCCATTTAATTGCTCCTTGTTCTCATTTTTGTTGGTACACCCAGATCGCCCAGATCGAGATCATTGTTGTTGGAGTGGAGTTGGTCTGAACTGTTGGATTCGAACAGACAGATCGTTGTTGTGGACTGTACGTGAAGATAGTTTCTATGGAGTATGCCCATAGGGGGCGTATTGTTTGTAATCAATTTTGAAGTATTGAGAATTCGTTGTTGAGGGTTTGAGCGCAACAGACGAAATGGTATTGAGAATTCATTTTTGAGAGTGTGTCTAGATTCATTGCTCCTTGAATCTTTGTTGAGGGATTTATCTCTCTGGGCACAAAAAGTAACCAGGGATTCCTACTGCAACAATACATTAATGTTTTTCTGTTGAATTGGAGGTAAGAAATTTGGAGAGTTCTCTTGAAGATTGTGGTTGGTTGCAAAAGCTTGTTTTATTGTTCTAGAATTGATAAACATTCTACTTGGATTGATGTACATTTGTGGATTGATGTGGATTGATAGACATTTGTGGTAAGTTCAATGCCCCTTGAACTTACTAGGTGGGATTTCATTGGTTTAGCTTTTGATCCTTATATCCGATGATGTAAGCTTATCATAGGAACACTTAAAATTTTGTTGCGAGTTTGTTGCGTGAAGGAGATTGCAAGGATGGATAGTCCACTTTCTAAAACTTATCTCAATGAAGCCAATAAATTAGATGGCTTGAATTTCGTCAATTGAAAATTCAAAATGAGATCTTGATGGAAGGTTATGGTGTATGGAAAATCATGAAAGGAGATAAATTGTGACTTGGCGTGGATGCAGGTGTGAAAACAGTAGAAATCCAAGATTGTGATAAGTGGGAGAACAAAGGCAAGGTATTATTATGAATGTCTGTGAAAGATAATATAATTCCTCACATTAGAGATGCTAAGTCTTCTAAAGAAACCTGGAAAGCACTTAAAGATATGTATGCGACTAATAATACAAATCATATTCTTTTTCTGAAGAGTAATTTGCTAAGTATTAAAATGGATATAAATGAGTGTGTTAGTAATTTTCTTGGGCGAATTAAAGACATGGAAGATAAATTGGGAGATATTGAAGAAAAAGTGTCGAACATCGATTTTGTCACAATTTCGCT
Source organism: Picea engelmannii (assembly GCA_009831015.1). Taxonomy (NCBI): domain Eukaryota; kingdom Viridiplantae; phylum Streptophyta; class Pinopsida; order Pinales; family Pinaceae; genus Picea; species Picea engelmannii. Next base: position 44,901 of record ML816018.1, on the reverse strand, counting down.
AAATGGAATGCTAGGGGACTATCAAATGTTTATAACGGGCTTTGCAGCGAGAGAGAAAGCTCCTACCTTTGAGGAATTGATAGGTACATTGTTGCAAGAAGAAGAGAGGCACACATATTTGTAGCCTCAGAATTCAGACTTAACACTATGGACAAAGAAGAGATTCCCTAAAGGGAAACCAGGAGAAGGAGGCAGATGAGAAAATTCATTTTAGAGGAAGTCATTTCCAAAGCCAAATCAAGGTATGCCATCTGTTAAAACCAGAAGTCACCCCTATATTGCAGCAGAGGTAAGCCTGATACCCATCATATTTTTATGTCATAGGTTCGTATAAAGGGGTCAAATGGGCACAGTCTTATGAAAGTATCATTTTAACTCAGAAAATTGGACTGATATGTGCAGGCAAGTGAGGTCTTTGTTTAACTTCAATCAGTAGGATGTAGTAAGGGTGAGTAGGAGGAAGAATTTGGTGAGAAGATGTAGAGGTTTGTTGAGGACATCAGGTCTTACAGCATCCCAAGGAGGAACAATTTAAAAGAAAGAAATTCTTAAATTTAAATCTCAATGAAACTGAAAGGAACTGTAACAACACTATAATCAAACTTTCATCATAATGAAGACACAATAATTCAAGTGAATCAATAAAACATGAACTCTTTCAGCATTAGAGGGAAAAAAGAGGGAGTAAGAAAGTTGACTTTCATTAAACAAGAAGTCTTGAATGCATATACATAATCAGAAGCCAGAGGCTTTACTAAAACTTTACAATACATGAGCTTTGCTCTATCATCAACCCTAACAAAATATGAGAACTGAGTATTTATACTCAAAATAAAATCGCGGAAGCATATTTGAGGAGTTGCGTTGAAGGCGTTACGTCTGCATGGCTCCTGACAAACTGTGCATGCACTCTCTGTCCAGACGTGAACCTTGGTCATAAGCAAACGAGCTTTAGAATGAACCTGTTGATGAGCTAACTAACTAACAGTCCTTTCCTGTGCTTTCTATTTATGGTAGAAATGACATTCACCCACCACATACCAACCTTAATAACTGCTTCATTGGGATCGAAGAAGGCTCAAGTCAACTCTGCACCTCTAGGATATGGCAACTAATGGGGTGATTAGCACGCCAGGCCTAAAATGGTGAATGGGAGATGGCCATGTGGACAGTGCAGGGGGCACATGAGCGGGAGTTGAGGTGGACTGGGATGGAGATGATGTGGGGTGAGGTGGCATGAGATGAGAGGGGAGACGGGATAGGCGGGATGGTGAATGGAGGCTAGGTGTGAGAGGATGAAATCTATAGGGGAGCGAGAGATGTGGCAGACATAGGAGAGATAAGGAGTGGGGGACATATTTGTGGCAGACACTTGTCAATCCGGGATAGGGCGCTAGATGCACATGCACATAATGGGGCTACGAAAAGTGGTTTCGTTCTTCCTCACTTTTGGGCCTGATGTGTGTCTCTGGCTAACATGTAGCGCCTCCACAAGAACCATGGTTTCTTCTCGGCCTGCTCTATATCTTTTAATGACCGTGCATGTTGAGGCCTCGATACGATCAACGACCGTCGATCTGAGGCACACCAATCTTGACTGCCCAGATCTGCGCGCGTTTTCTTATATCACGCCAAAACTTCATGTCGCACCTCTAACTTAGGATATAAGATGATTTGAGCTTTAAATCCCTTGCCTTGTTTTTTCCCATACCATCAGGGGGTCTCAACTCTTGCAGAAAAAATATAATATCTTTGTACTAGGTACATTCTACCAGTGGAGGGCTATCCTGTGGATTTTTATCAGAAAGCTCAGCTTGATGACCTTCTGAGCAAGTGCTGATGAAGTTAACCCCCAAAGTGAGGACTATCAAATGTTTATAATGGGCCTTGCAGTGAGAGAGAAAGCTCCTACCTTTGAGGAATTGATAGGTATATTGTTGCAAGAAGAAGAGAGGAACACATATTTGTAGCCTCAGAATTCAGACTTAGCACTATGGACAAAGAAGAGATTTCCTAAAGGGAAACCAGGAGAAGGAGGCAGAGGAGGAAATTCATTTTAGATGAAGTAATTTCCAAAGCCAAATCAGGGTATGCCATCTGTTAAAACCAAAAGTCACCCCTATATTGTGGCAGAGGTAAGTCTGATACCCATCAGATTTTTATGTCATAGGTTCATATAAAGGGGTCGAATGGGCGCAGTCTCATGAAAGTATCATTTTAACTCAGAAAACTGGACTGATATGTGCAGGCAAGTGAGGTCTTGGTTTAACTTCAATCAATAGGCTGTAGTAATGGTGAGTAAGAGGAAGAATTTGGTGAGAAGATGTAGAGGCCTATTGAGGAGATCAGGTCTTTCAACATCCCAAGGAGGAATAATTTAAAAGAAATAACTTCTCGAATTTAAATCTCAAAGAAACTGAAAGGAACTGTAACAACATTATAATCAAACTTTCATCGTAATTAAGTCACAATAATTCAAGTGAATCAATCAAACATGAACTCTTTCAGCATTAGAGGGAAACAAGAGGGAGTAAGAAAGTTGACTTTCATTAAACAAGAAGTCTCGAATGCATATACATAATCAGAAGCCAGAGGCTTTACTAAGACTTTACAATACAGGAGCTTTGCTCTATCATCGACCCTAACAAAATATGAGAACTGAGTATTTATACTCAAAATAAAATCAGGGAAGCATATCCGAGGAGCTGTGTTGAAGACGTTATGTCTGCATGCCTCCTAACAGAATATGCATGCACTCTCTGTCCAGAGGTGAACCTTGGTCATACCCAAACGAGCTTCAGAACGGACATGTTGATGAGCTAACTAACTGACAGTCCTTTCCTGTGCTTTCTATTTATGGTAGAAATGACATTCACCCACCACCTACCAACCTTAATGACTGCTTCATTGGGATTGGAGAAGGCTCAAGTCAACTCTGCACCTATAGGATGTGGCAACTAATGGGGTGATTAGCTTGCCAGGCCTAAAATGGCGAATCGGAGATGGCCATGTGGACAACGCAGGGGCCACACGAGCAGGAGCTGAGGTTGACTGGGACGTAAATGATATGGGGCGAGGTGGCATGAGATGAGAGGGGAGACGGGATAGGAAGGATGGTGAATGGAGGCTAGGTGTGAGGGGATGAAAGATATAGGGGAGCGAGAGATGTGGCAGACAGAGGAGAGAGAAGGAGCGGGGGACATATTTGGGGCGGACACTTGTCAATCCGGGATATTGCGCTAAATTCACATGCACATAACGGGGTTGTGAAAAGTGGTTTCATTCTTCCTCACTTTTGGGCCCGATGTGTGTCTCTGGCTAACATGTAGCGCCTCCACAAGAACCATGGTTTCTTCTCGACCTGCTCTATATTTTTTAATGACCGCGCATGTTGAGGCCTCGATACGATCGAAGACCGTCGACCTGAGGCGCACCAATCTTGACTGCCCAGATCTGCGTGTGTCTTATTATATCACGCCAAAATTTCATGTCGCACCTCTAACTGAGTATATAAGATGATTTGTGGGTTTTTCCCCATTTTCTTTGATTACTTCACCAAGGGGACAACTTCATAGGAAAACACCCCATTTACAAATAAATGTGGTAACATTAGGCTCCATGGGGGATGGCTTGCTCCCTGTGAGATACCAAGAACTCTTCTGTAGTTTCAGTGCCTTGCTATTGGGTTGTGGAGTCACTCTAAACAAAAAGAAAAAGAAAAAAAGTATTTACAAAGACACAGGAGCCACTCAAGGCTCAAATAAAGAACTTCTTTAGAAAATTCCCATTCACAGGGCCACCAAAAACTTCATCGCCTTCCAAAGTCTGCAATCTGTAAGCGTTGTTTTGACCTATCTCAAAGCTTTTGAAGGGCCCGATCCACAAGGCTTCAAATTTGTTGTGCTTGCCTCTGTCCTCTCTGGGCGCATCCCATCTAAGCATCAGATCTCCCAGCTGGAAATCCTCTTTTCTCGCCTTCCTGTCAAAGGCTTGCTTGATCTTATGTTGATGTTCATGCACTTTGTCTAGCAGTTGCTCCTTGGTTTTTTGCGCTTCGACTATTTGGAGAATCCTTCTGATCATGTCATCAGGTTCACCCTGGCAGTCTTGAAAGAATTTCGCCATAGGAAAGGCGACCTGAGAGGGAAAAACTGCTTCGGCTTCGTATACAAGATAGAAAAGAGAGCGACCAAGAGACCTCTTTGTTGTCACTCTGTCGGCCCATAGAGTGAACTTAAGCTTTGAATCCCATGCTTTTTTGTTGTCCTCTAACAATCTTTTGATGATATTTATCATGATTTTGATAGAGGACTCTATTAATCCATTGCCTTGGGGATAATAGGGGGTAGATTGGATAAGTACAATTCCAAAATGCTCAAAGAATTTGATCAATGGATCAGACCTAAAGGATGCAACATTATCAGTGATGTTTTTGTTTGGACAACCAAACCTTACACTAATATCCTCCAGGAAACCAATGATCACTTTATGAGAAGCACTCCTTGTGGGGATAACTTTTATCCATTTGGTGAAATAATCTGTGGCAGTTAATATCCACCTGTGTTGACTACTTGATGCATGATGGATTTCCCCAATGAAGTCTAGGCCCCACTACTAAAAGTGTCCTGAAGCTTCCACAAGATTCAATGGCAGAGATTTGAGGTGCTTCTTTCAAAAGAATTTCTGACATTTGATACAAGGACTGACTTTTGCACATACATCAGTGAATAGAGTAGGCCAATAGTACCCAACCCTGAGAATTTTATAGGCTGAGGTCCTCCAGAAGTGATGTCCTCCACATAGGCTGTCATGAAACTCAATCATAAGCTTTTGGGCCTCATGTGGGTCTAGACATCTCAGAAGCACACCCAAATGGTCTTTCCAATACAATACCCAGTTAATGAGGCAATACCTGATTACTTTGAGCTTTAAAGATCTTGCCTTTATTTTTCCCATACCATCAGGGGGTCTCAAATCTGGCAGAAACAATATAATATCTTTGTACCAGGTACATTCTGCCAATGGAGGGCTATCCTGTGCATTTTTATCGGAAAACTTAGCTTGATGACCTTCTGAGCAAGTGTTGATGAAGTTAACCCGCAAACCTTCAAAATTAGATTAATCCAACAACTTTTCCAAAGCTTCACCCTTTACTATCTTGGTGGGTTTTATTTCCAGAATGAATTCAAGGATTTTGGCAATCCACTTACTCCTTCTCCCATCTATGTCAGACTGAATGAGAATGTCCTTCACAGAAGCTGAAGGAACATATTCAATGATTTTTGAATGTAAAACATAGACTCCTAAATATTTGAGATCTTTGACCAAGGCATAGGCTTGCTTCTCCATGATGTCATATGTGACCTCTGCATTGCTGAAAAATGAAATAGGCTTCTCCATCCCTTCAACATTCTTCTGCAGTAAAACAACTGCCACTGCATCAAATGAAGAAAAAGAGAAAATTAGAAAATCTTTGGAATAATCAGGACTGACAAGCATATGTGCTCTGGTCAGTGCCTTCTTGATTTGATTGAAGGATTCTCTAGACTCAACGGTCCATTTTACTTCATTCCCCTTCCTGAGCATGGTTGTGATATGCTTCACCAATTTAGCAAAATCTGAAACAAACCTTCTCAGAAAATTAATTTTTCCCAAGAAAGACTTGACTTCCTTCTTGGATCTAGGAAGTGAGAAATTTTGAATAGCTTCCACCCTGCTTGAATCAATTTTTACCCCCTCAGCTGATACTATGTGTCCCAACAATTTTCCCTCTTTCATGGAAAACAATGATTTATTGGGATTTAAGGAGAGGCCAAACCTTCTGCATTTCAAGAAGACTTTCCTCAAATGACAACAATGTTCTTTATCAGATCTATAAAATATTGTTATGTCATCTAGATAGATAACAACCAATTTATCCTTGTCCCCAATGAAGACGATGTCCATAGCTCATTGAAAGGTTCCTCCCGTGTTTATTAATCCAAAGGGCATTTTGGCATACATGAATGTGCCCCAAGGAGTCGTGAAGGTTGTCTTTTCTCTATATTCAAGCAGGAAAAAGATCTGATTGTATCCAGAAAAGCCATCAATCATGGAAATCCTAGTTGCACTAGTTACCCTCTGCAATATGTGTTCCATCTTTGGCAGTGGATAATTGTCCTTCTTTGAGCTCCTGTTCAGATTTCTGAAATCGACACAGAGTATGATTTATCCACTCTTTTTTCTTACTAGGACCAGGTTGGATACCCACTTAGAATATCTTAAAGGCACAATAATTTGAGCATCCAAAATCTTCTTCACCTCCCTTTCCATAATATGCAACAACATAGGATTTGTCTGTCTTAATTTTTTCCTAAATTGTTTGGCTTCCTCTTTCAATGGAATCTTATGCTCAATCACAGTGGTGTCATATGTTCCAAGGTCTTCATAGGTCCAGGCGAACACATCCACAAATTCATTTAATAGCTCTGTATACTCGGCCCTCAGCTCTCTTAATAGACTGCTTGATAATTTGACAAATTTGTGATTCTTCTCTGTGCCAATATTGCACTAAGCTACATCAACATCCTCACCTGAGATTTTACCCTTTACTTCCACATCATTTATATAAAATAGTCTTTCCAAGGGAACTAGTCCCTTTGGGATGTGATTGCTAGGCAATTTAAAAATATAATGATCAACAATTTTTTTCAGAAAAACATCAGCATGAGGACCTATTTCAAAATCAGGCTCTTGATTAATGTGTAATGCAAAAAACTCATCAACAGTGTCGAGGAACCTTATGATTTCAAGATCATCTTCAAACAATTTCCAATTCTTGATGTTGTTAGGTATAGACGGTCTATATTTCACTTCTACATCATACTTGAGCTTGGGTGGCAGAGGGACTCTGAAATTGCCCGTTGAAACGACCATAGAATCAACCATGACATTTTCTTCTTTGGGAACAAATGAAATGTTAAAATCTAGGAAGAGAGTGTCAATGAGGTCCCATACTTCATTTCTGTAACTTCTGAGCCGAGGGTGTTTGGTCTGATAAATATTCTTGATCTGCTAAACAATCAACTCCACATCACCAAACATTGATATCTCTTTAATTCCCATATCCTTCGCAACTCTTAATCCTAAAACAAGAGCTTCATACTATACCACATTGTTGGTAGCTTCAAATTCCAATTTGTATGATAGAGATATGGCTTCCTGAGCTGGTGAAAAAAAGACCACTCGAGCACCAACAACATCCTTAGAGGAGGCTCCATTGAAAAACATTTTCCACACAGAGTTAATTGGAGGATAATATTCACCAAGAGTAATGGAATTTCTGATCTCAAGAGGAGGTTTAGGGACATCAGTGAGCTGAAATAAGTTGGATCCCAAATCAGTATCAAGGGAAAATATAGGATGATTGGTGGGATCTGCTTCATCACTTACAATGTAGGCCAAATAATCTTCTCTATACAATCTTCTATGTTCCCCTCCAAACACAAGAATAGTGGCATATGTGAGGTCCATCTGCAAGGTTCCCCAAGTCTTTTTATCCAAGATCTCTACAACAACATGTCGAACTTGGGAGAAACATYAGCCACCACAATATCCATGACCACACTTTTCATGGGCAKATGAAACAATGTCACAACCATATCTTTGATAACCCCAAGACATTTCACCCTCCTTGAATCAAAAGAGTACAAATAATGATAATATTTTGTGATCTCTAATCCGAGATCTTCCATAACAGTTTTGGGAATGAGATTATGAGATGCCCCAGAGTCCATCAGAAAATTATGCAACACCTTATCATGCATGTTTAAGGATGTGTAGAAAGGAGGGGATGAATCATCTCTATCTTCTACCATAGGACCTAAGATGATTGGTAGCTTTTCATCTTGGAGATTTACCGAGTCTATGGAATGACAAGATGGCTCAGATTGCAACATCGTAGAGAGGGACCTTTTGAAGTATTCATGCTTGACAAGCTCTGAAAGGTTAACAAGGATTGTGATCTTATGAATTTCATGCTCAAAGTTAAAAGATGAAGGGGCTTCAGAATTTCTCTCACCTCTAGGATGGGTTCTTTGGCTATTGGTGGGGTATTTTGAGATTTCTTTTCTTTGTTGTTGTTTGCTTCATATTTAACAGGTTTCTTTGCTATGGAAGGTTGATCGGGGATGACAAAATTCCCTTCTTTATTCTTAGACCAGAGGTTGCATTTATTTTGGCTGCAACTGGCCTTGTCTCACTTAATCAGCTCATTTATTTGACTGTTCACAAGGGATTCCTCGTATGCAGATAGAGTTAAATGGGGAAATGGGGAGGTCTCTCCAATACAATGAATTTTAGGGTCAAGATCCTCTTCTTCCCTTTTCTCATCCATAAAAGGGTTGTTTTGAAGAGGATCATGGATTTTCTGATCATTTATATCTCTGTCCCTTTGTTCCCTTGGCATAATCTGAGGAGCATGGTTGTTTGGCCTCCAAAAGTTGCCTCTGTTGTCATTATTTGGGAAATTATTATAACCTTTCTTCCCTTCGAATTTTTTATTCTCCATTTCTACAGACAGGGACTTCACCATCTTGGTTAATTCATCTACTTGAGGGTGAGATGCAAAAGAACCAGACGTTGAGGCCTCAGATCTTCCTCTTCCTCTGTCTCTGTCAGCTTTATTCCTAAGCCTGTCAATTGCTAAGACATTGGATTCTACCTCCAAGGCTACATATTTCATATGAGCCAGAGAAGTATCTCTTCTCTCTCTGAGCAGGAGGCATAAATCGGGGTCAAAAGCACTAGAATAAGTAATTTTGGCAGAGTCTTTCGTAGGATTTATCTCAGCAAGGATCTTATTGTACATCTTGTTGAATCTTTTGGTGAAATCAGAGACATATTCTCCATCCTTTCTCTTTAGTGATCTAAACTCTGTGATATAATACATAAAAAAAAAATTTGTCCCCCCATTGCCTCAACAAGACATCATCTAGAGCTTCAATCCCAGTAATGGATCCAGGGGTCAATCCCCTAAACCATTTTATAACTTCACCATCATGGCTCTAGACAAAGACTCTCATCACGACATCTTCATTTTCAATATTCAGGTTGTCATCATAAATGTAGAAGGAAACAAGCTTCTCTTCAACAATTATGTCCTCTTCTCTAGTGAACTTGGGAATATATTTCAGGTAATCTCCAATAGGGAGAGCATTCATGGGATAAGGTAAGACTAGAGGGGCATATCTTGCAGCCACTATGGCATCCATTCTATTTCTAGGGGGATTAGAACCTACCATAGGGACATGAGGTGTTGGAGAATTAGGGGGAGAAGGTGTTAGAATAAGGGAGACTGGAAATGATATTCCAAGAGAAAAGGGAAACAACATAGGATTTGGAGAAAAAGTTAAAGGGCTTGAGGGAGAAGAGGTTTCCCTCTCTGTAAAACCAGTAACTCTAACATAAGGAGGAGTGGTAAAGCTCAGGGTAGGAAAATCGTCTGAGGCGTTGGGTCTAAACCATGGTACAATTTCAAGAGAGAGAGGAGTGATAAGGCTTTCTCCCTCCCATCCCAGAACAGGAGGGGAAAAATGAACATGAACACTCCCAAAATTCAAAGTTCGGGAAACTCCAATAGAAGGTATAATAGAAGGCCGAAAAGAAGAAATTGGAGTTCCTATAGGATAATGAAAGTCATCAGAAATACCTAGTTCAACAGTAGAATTACCTTCATGAAGGGCCTTTCGCTTTCTGATAAATTTCTTTGGGTCTTCTTTAGGTGTTGCTCAAGGCAGTTGTGGGCTAGACCTCGTGTGTCTGCCTCTGGAAGCCACAACTGAAATAGTGGAGTCATCAGTGGATTTGCCTTAATGAATTCACCATAGTGGAGTCACCAGGTGCACAGTTGCAATCTTTGATGTACTAAGTTATGATGCGCCTTCAGAACCAGTAAGCTCTGTTGTTCAATCCCGGGGAAAAATATTCAACTTTGTCCCTGACAATGACACCAGAAATGTTAGCACCAGAAGTCACCCCTGGATTGCGGTAGAGGTAAGCCTTATACCCATCAAAGTTTTATATCATGGGTTGGTATAAAGGGGTCAAATGGGCACAGTCTCAAGAAAGTATCGTTTTAACTCAGAAAACTGGATTGATATGTGTAGGTAGGTGAGGTCTTGGTTTAACTTCAATCGGTAGGTTGCAGTAAAGGTGAGTAGGAGGAAGACTTTGGTGAGAATATGTAGAGGCATGTTGAGGACATCATGTCTTTCAACAGCCCAAGGAGGAACAATTTAAAAGCAAGAACTTCTCGAATTTAAATCTCAAAGAAACTGAAAGGAACTGTAACAACACTATAATCAAACTTTCATCATAATGAAGTCACAATAATTCAAGTGAATCAATCAAACATGAACTCTTTCAACATCACAGGGAAACAAGAGGGATTAAGAAAGATGAGTGTCATTAAAGAAGAAGTCGTGAATGCATATAGATAATTAGAATCCAAAGGCTCTACTAAAACTTTTCAATATGAGAGCTTTTCTCTACCATCGACCCTAACAAAATATGAGAAATGAGTATTTATACTCAAAATAAAATCATGGAAGCATATATGAGGAGTTGTGTTGAAGGTGTTACGGCTTCATGTCTCCTGATAGACTATGCATGCAATCTCTGTCCAGATGTGAACATCAGTCATACGGAAATGAGCTTCATAACAGACTTGTTGATGAGCCGACTAATTGACAGTCCTTTCTTATGCTTTCTATTTATGGAAGAAACGACATTCACCCACCACCTACCAACCTTAATAACTGCTTCATTGGGATCGAAGAAATCTCAAGTCAACTCTGTACCTGTAGGAAGTGGCAGCTGATGGGGTGATTGGCGTGCTAGACCTAAAATGACGAACGAGATATGGCCATGTGGACAGTGCAGGGGCTACAAAAATGGGAGATAAGGTGGATTGGGACGAAGATGATGTGGGGCAAGGTGGAACGAGATGAGAGGGGAGACGTGATAGGTGGGATGGTGAATGGAGACCAAGTGTGAGGGGGAAAAATCTATATGGGAGCGGGAGATTTGGAAAAAAGAGGAGAGAGAAGGAGTGGGGGACAACTGTGGGATAGACACTTGTTAATCCGAGATAGGGTGCTAGATGCACATGCGCATATCGTGGCTACAAAAATTGGTTTCATTATTTCCCGCTTTTGGGCCCGATGTGTGTCTCCGGTTGACACGTAGCGCCTCCACAAAAACCATGGCTTCTTCCCGGCCCGCTCTATATTTTTTAATGATCGTGCATGTTGAGGCCCCGATACGATCGACGACCGTTGATCTGAGGCGCACCAATATTGACCACCCAAATCTGCGCCCGTCTTACTATATCGTGCCAAAAGGTGACAAGGGTATAATCTCCGATTTTGAAATCTGAGTGCTTGTTGGGTTGAGAGCCTTTAATTGGTTTAAAAGTTGAGATCAATTGTTCTTTTCAAATGCTTATTACTTGGAAAATTGTTACCCATGTGTATTTGAAGAGACTAGTTTTGTCAGTTTGTTATTTTTGTCTTCATTGAAAGATCGATTTGGGTGTTTGTTGTGTATTTCTCTTTCGTTGGTTGCTTACTTTTTCTTAGTTCCATCCCTGTTGCTTGGTTTCTAATAAAAGTTAAAGACATTTTCTTTTTTTAAGAAACTTTTTATTCGAAAATATTGGCATTCAAGTATTGAAAGAGAACGAATAGAGAATTTGCATTGTTCATGGTTGTTTGATATTACATTTTAGAGAAGATCATACATCGTAGTTCGTATTGTTCCAGAAAACTCCTCTTTCCCTCATGTAAATAGGATTCAACGAACAAAAAAATTGTATCATTCATTCCTATTTATGCATTGTTGGTTCAGAGTCTCACACAACATCGGTTTCATTTCCGTCTCCTTTTAGGTAACAATAGCCTTTAATAATATTGCGCAATTTTAAAATTCAACTAGTAACTTTTTCTAGGGCTCTTTTACACCCACATTAGCTAGGCTAGAGCTTTGGAATAGGTAGTTAGACACACTCTCCAAAGAACAAAACACACAATAGTATCTTGTGATAAGGAGTGTCAAATTCCATTTGCAACATTTTGTCCTAGGAAGCCCTTCTCACACAAGGGTCAAACCTGAGGTCGCATAAAGATTGACAGAGTTACTCACCCTGCTTTGTTGATATCGGTGTAAAGATTGCATGTATTATGGAGGTCACTTGAAGGTATACCCACAATGATGAGTGGAAGCCTCTCAAGCTGATTTTGGTCTAGATACCCTGCCCTTGCGTGTGGATCAGACTGTCGACTGTTCCCCCAGGCATTATTGTTGTTGGTGGTAACCTTAGTAGCCTATCTTCTTAGGGTCTTACACAAGGTGACTATGAATGGGTAAGTCTTTACGGTACCTGGAATCGACATTGGCCAAACTCACTCGGGCCCCTTGGAGGGTATACCCACGATTATGTGTGGGAGCTTGCACCAGGGTGTAAGTCCATTAAACAGGTCATCAACATAACTTTTCCACCCTATCCTAGCCCCTTCTTGTCTCATCTTTGGGACATTGGATTTCATCGCCAACTAGTGACTTCGGAATTAGAAGGTTTTGTTTGCTTGGTTTTTCTTCCTAGATTTTACTAGCGCATGTTATTTTGTTTACCCAAGTTGGCCATAGAATTTCTTTCGTAATTTTCTAACTCGATCACAATGGACCCTCCATGTCGTTCATGTAGAATGCAAGGCCTACCCCCAAAATATATAGAAGGTTCTCAACCCTTGCCTACCAAATCACCAGAGGGCTCTCCTCAACAGAGTGAAGTCCAAGACATTTCCACTCTACCAGTGGAAAGAACTAACTTTCTAGAATGATTTTGAATTACCAATTCCCGAGAAGACTTCTGACTTCCTCCCGACTCTAGGAGATGTATTGTGCGAGTGAATTCTTCCAGATATTTAGTTGTTCAGTCTTTTGGATCACCAAATAGACCTTTAATAATACCTGAGGGTCAAGATCCTTTTTGGACTACTGGCATTTTTATACGGGAGCTCTTTGGCTCAAGAGCAGGCGTTGATATCACTGTCACACCTGAGCTGCTCGAAACATCTGATCCAGATGCGGTACCTTTTACTACTGCCCATTATTTTCCTGGTACAAAAGCTCCACCAGCTAGCCACATCTTGACTATCCCTCTACAAATGGTCCATTACACAATGGTCCCAGATAATACAAATCCTCACACTGGGACTAATGCAGCTAGCCAAGCCCCCATTGGCACACCGCTTTCGCCCAGATTCACCCCAACACTTCCGCCTGGATATTGTGTGTTGAATGCTTCTATTCTCGTTCTTACACAAATCACATCCGGGACTCCTGGGGGTTTCATTCCTTCTGGGCACCATCTTTCTGGTTTTATTCCAACACTTCCTCCACCCCCTTTTAGAGGACCTCTTCCATCCTCTATCAGAGGCACTGATCCTAGTGGCACCATCCCGTCTTTCACACGTAATTACCAGATTCCTATTGATGGACAATTTCACTAAGGAGGCCAAACCCAATCCCCTTTTATAGGACAAATCCCCATAGGGACACAACCCACGATTGGAGGGAAACTCCCACCGATCCCACCTTATGGAAAAAACATACCTCCATCCTTGGCCCAGTATTGGAATTATCTTATTCAACATAATCCTCACTTGACTATGGGGAAACAACCTCAAGCTAGTTTTGTCGTACCCCCTAGTACAGGCCAACCATATCCAGGCACATCTAATCCTATTTGGGGCTCAAACGCTCAACCCCATGCCCCTGTTCAAGGTTACAACCCTATGAATTACTTTCCTCCACACCAACAACCAAACCTGCCCAGATCTTTGCATTATATGCAAACTGCTTCTGGTCCCACTAGTCTACTAACAAGACTCCCTCCCCAAAGTCACTAGTACCCACATGTGAATAGACAGTGACCCTTCTTAGCCACCCTAGACCTCCCTGATCTGTCGAGGATTTTAAATGATCCAATCCGTCACTCTCCTCAATGGCCCACCATATCGGAAAAACTACCATCCGACATCCCTAAATTCGATGGTAAACTGAGAGGACCCAAAAAATCATGTAATGACTTTTCACCTTTGGTGCTCATCCAACTCCTTGATGGATGACTCTATTCATTTACGCCTTTTTTAGTGCATCCTCACAGGTTCTACCATGAAGTGGTATATAGAATTATCACGAGGCTTCTTCACTGACTTCAACACCCTCGCTATGGCTTTCCTCACCCACTTCCAGTTACCGATCCGCTACGAAACGAGAACCGAGATTTTGAACATCTAGTGAGCATAGTTGTGCAATAACACCTTGATGCCCATTTTTCAATAATTTTGTCATGCTGTTAGAGCTTATCACCTTATCGGGTTTCCTTGTGATACCTCTTAACTCAATTTCTTTTCCTTCCAATGAAAATTTCATGAAAAGTTCTTGAAAATTAAAAGCCACTGTTCCTAATGACTGTAACCATTGGATTCCTAGTACAACATTTGCACCACCCATGGGTATAGAAATCA
>ML816017.1:66809-79580 GCA_009831015.1 Picea engelmannii | reverse complement strand
TACAATCTAAGATTAAACAAAGTTGTGGAAAGCATCAACGTAACAATTGATGAAACAAGCAGACCAGAATCAAAGGAAGAAGAAAACAAATCAATGAAACAACTTTTTGAAGAAGAAGATGAAAAAGAAGAAGAAGAGGAAGAGGAAGATGAATAGAATCCGACAGAAGTAGAAGAGCAAGTTTAGCAAGTATCTCCAAATACACCTAGAAAACGAGTACAGAAGAATCATTCTTCAGATCAGATTATTGGAAATAAAGATGCAGGAGTTGAGACTAGAAGAAAAATCCGTTCACTAGAACAAACACACCTAGCACTCTTATCTACAATTGAACCAAACTGTTTTGAAGAAGCCAGCAAGGATGAATTTTGGAATAAGGCCATGGATGAAGAATTGGATCAAATAGAGAAAACTAACACTTGAGAATTGGTTCCAAGACCAAAGATTAAGAATGTGATCGGCACAAAATGGGTTTTCAGGAATAAATTGAATGAAGATGGACAGGTTACAAGGAACAAAGCTAGATTGGTATGTAAAGGATATGCACAGATTGAAGGAATCGACTTTGAAGAGACATAAGATGTGTGCAAAGACAAAGTGCCGTGTTCAAGGGCGACTCTAAGAGTTACTTGGTAATGTTCTCAAAAACTGCTTGGCTTGCTTCTTTCAATTTTTCCCCCCATCCAGATAGACGAGTACCTCTTTTTAATTTAACGAGCTCGAGGAGGATAACACATGCTTGATATAACTCACCTTCGGTAAGTTCCTCTTTATTTGTTTAATGAACTGGAAGAAGTAAGGGTTCGCTCCCGTATGGGCCCTTCAATGTATGATTTTTAACGAGTCCGGAGAAGGTAAACTTGAAGGTTTTTCATGATTATAGAGTCTGGAAAAACACTTAAAAGAGAACTCTCTCAGTTCCTTTTTCGTAAAGTATTCTGATGAGACCGAAAAAGAGATAAACTATCACTCAACAGACATTTTCTTCAAATACTTTAACGAGCGTGAAGAGAACAAGGTCGCTCGACAATATTTTCATGTTTAGAGAGTCTGAAAAGAACTTAAAGGTGACTCCAATGTTGTCCTTTTTCGTAATGTTAGTCTCATGAGGCCGAAAAAGAGATAAATTATCACTTGAAAGATGCCCTTTCAAACCTTTTAATGAGTGGGAAAGGAAGCAAGATCACTCGACAATATTTTCATGTTTAGAGAGTCTGAAAAGAGCTTAAAGAAGACTCCAGGGGGTTTCTTTTTTGTGTATCCATACAGGTCCGAAAAAGAGATAAAAGTTTACCCAGATGCATTCTCATGTATTTACGAGCACGAGAAAGAACAAA
The DNA here is from genome assembly GCA_009831015.1 of Picea engelmannii. Taxonomy (NCBI): domain Eukaryota; kingdom Viridiplantae; phylum Streptophyta; class Pinopsida; order Pinales; family Pinaceae; genus Picea; species Picea engelmannii. The sequence goes on along the minus strand of ML816017.1, from coordinate 78,243 downwards.
GACTAAGCTCGGTATGCCCCCAGCTTGAAAGCTACTAGTGGCTTAACTCCAAAATGATCATCAAAGGCTGGAGACATGCCCCCCAAGCTTCAATTCATTCACCGACTTTGAGTTTGTCACCAATTTCTCTAGTAGATGAGAAAAAGGAGAAGGGTGGATGAAAAGAAGGTTCAAGAGAGGTGACTGTTTCATTTTTTAATGAGATTTACACAGGAAAAGAATTATGCTCAGGGCCTTTGTTTCATTTTTTAATGATCTTGCTACAGATAAGAGAAACTATGCTTGTAGCTGCTTCTTGATTATGTCTTCCAAGAGAATAACGCTATGGAAGGATACCATGTCAAGGGAAAAAACTCGGTCATGGCCTCTAGGAGATCCTCGCCTGATGGAAGATAATCACTCGGGAAGGAACACATGTCGAGGGTCGCGATAGGAGTAAGGAGATCAAACTCCAATAACCCTACCGAAGAAATCACCATGTCCACTACCAGATCCAAATCATCGGAAGTTGAAATCATGGGAGATGGTGGAAAATCAACATTAGGAGGGGAGATAGAGTGTATATCTTCTCAAATTTCTTCATGAGGGGGAAGAAAAGAGGATTGGTGATGGTTATTATCCCAAGGTAACTTGTCAATGCGAAACATTTCCGGAATAGATTCATCAAAAGGAAAAATTGGCGAAATGCAGTCGATTGTAGACGACAAGGAACTTAACTGTCAGGTGCCAATAGATGTTGGTCATCTGACATGGGAGAAGTGGATTGGATAGAAACGTATGATGGTTCGGCTGGACTAAGTGGCACGATGTCACCTAGTGCATCGAATTCCAATGGACGAGGTACAATCCAAGGGTCAGATGATTCCAAAGATTGATAAGCAGCGGTCGAAATCATATCGACATTGGAAATGTGATGTGTAGTCGGTGGAAGTGGTGTAGGGAAGGTACCCATGAGGCTAGAATCTTTCAGTAAGACAACACCAACACTTTCATACGTGATCTTGTGGTCTCCCAAGAAAGGAATATTGTTGGTAGCGGGAGCACGAGCATCGGTCATGCATAAATCCAACTGATCAACACTGATAATTTTGCCCCGATGAGGAAATTGGACACATCGAAAAACTAACGAGGCAATGACAATCATAGCATAAAACCAACTTCTTCCAAGTAACAAGTTGTAATCAAGGGGAGCATCGACCACCTCGACATCAACAATAATAGTTTTTCCACCCAATTGGATGGGCAGGGACTGTAAAATCCCATGGGGATGAAAACCTAGCCCATCGAAGGCGTGTAACATCATTGGGGATTTGTTAAGTGCGGGTGATTTTAAACATTTCCAACATGCTAAAGACATGACAGAAGTTGAGGCTCCCTCATCCAGAATAGTTCGGTGGATTTGTTGATTATGAACAAAAACATCAACTTGAAAAGCAAGTTGGTGAGAGAGTTGAGATATATAATTGTCCAGGTTAAACATGATCTAGTTGGACGACTCAGGATCAACAACACCAATAGCGGCCAAGAGCGTTCTATGTTGACTGGGGCAGTGCTATAGAACTTCTAATGCAGGCATAGTACACGGTGCTTGAGCCAAATCTTCAATAATGTTGTAGTTCTAGGCGGCACGTGAACTAGGATTAAAGGTAACTTTGTGGATAGTGCTCTTAGGAGGGCGTAAGATAGAGTTGAACGTGGTTTTCTCAATCTGAAGTGGTCCAGACGGAGGAGTAACCGATGGAAGACTAACAAAAGAAGATGATGGATTCGGTAAATTACCGGTACCGTTAATGTCTTTTTCTTTGTCAGGGTTACCTGGCATGTCATATGTCTTAGAGAGAGTTGTCAAATTAATCTCATTAAACATATATATATGTGCACTCGACGATGCCTCATCATTAGGATGGCTAGAACTGCCCCCAGGAGAGGGGGTTTCAACAACCATGGATTTCTGCCGTGGAAAAGGATGAATAAGCACAACGGGTTGTGACTTTCCTTGGAAAATTTTGGCCACTTCATTGCGAAGTGGACAGTCTTGGGTGTAGTGATCGTCACCACAAATGATACATGGGAATTTCAGTTTCCGTTGTGTTTTATTTTCGGTAGCAGGTGTTTGATTTTTTGGTTGTTCATTGTTATTTTTTGATTTATTCTTTGTCTTTTTCTTACCTTCGGATTGTTGTGAAGGGGAAGATTGAAATGCATTCACCTCATAGATCTGAGTTTGGGGGGAGGTAGAGGAGAGTGTGGTCAATTGGGAAAAAGATTGAGTTTTGACGGAATCGATAACACCATCCGCATGAGGTGAGGATGATGGCTTAGATGGATCGATATTAGCTCGAGCAACATTCGGAAGAAAATCATACAAAGTACTAAATTGGGAATAAACCAAATCTAAATACTGAGCCTGAGCGATGGCTTGTTCCTCTATGACCATGCCACCCATAGCGACATCGCGAGCGATCAGGGGTAAAAGTGATTTAGTAAACCATTCTGCCAATAATATGTCAAGAATGATTGCCTTGATCATCCTTCGTTGTCGCCTCCACTCATGAATATGGTCAGAGATATGCACATAATTAGTTTGACGAAGGGAGGTCAAGAGTTCAGTACCTGTCTCGTAGCGAATAGGCAGTTGAAAGTGCGTGAGGAAATACATGGCGAGGGAATTGAAATCATGAAAATAATCACATGGTAGTTCAATATACCACTTTTCTGTCGAGCCTGTAAGTGTTCTCTGGAAAATACGCAAACGCACAGAATCATCCTTGAGGGAGTTTGATGAACACCACAAATGGAAAGTCATCACATGGTTTTTTGGATCTTCGCCAGATTTTTCGTCAAATTTCAGAATATCAGAAGGAAGTTTAGCTGGAATGACTGGCTAAACCAGTGAATGAAAAATAGGATCATTAGTTAACCGAGACAAGTCTGGGAGATCTAGAGTCGCAAGGAAAGGTAGTTGTCAGTTAATTTGCGGATGATACTGGTGCGGCATAGGAACACCAGTAGGACCATAAACTGGGTTAGGTGGATAGTTGTAACCAATAGGTCCTCCTATATATGGTTGTTACTGGCCAGGATAAGCAGGATTCGATGGTGGATGAGAAACATTTTCATAACCCGGTGGGTTCTGAGCATTATAGACCGGGTGATTTGCTTGCCCATGAGGAGGATAAACATTTTTCCCTTGAGAATGGTAAGGATTAGATCCTGGAGGCAGATACACATTAGACCCATGAGGAGGATAAGACTATGGTCCCGGAGAACTCCAGGTGGTGTTTGGGATGCCGCCTGGATAAGGTTGTCCGTAAGATGTTCCGGAAGGAACAGGATTTGATACTCCTCCTAGTGGATTATGAGATGAGTGCCCCCCAACGTGGGGTTGAATAAAAGTGCCTCCTGAAGATACTCCCCAGGATTGTGAAGGGTTTCCAGCAAACGAAGGTTGCCTCCCTGCTAGTGGTGGATTTACGGTCAGGGTATGACTGGCAAACGAAGGTTTCCCTCCAGGAGGAGCATGAAAAGGGGGCTGTCCCCCAGGAGGGGTAGTCCCACCATGGAAAGGTATTCCTCCAGGAGGGGAAGGTTCGTTAGATGGTGGTTTCCCTCCAACCGATTGTGTTTGGCCAGCAGGGGTCTGCATTCTCGGGTGAGAAGATGTCCCAGCAGGATCGTGTGGAACATGTGAAGCTGTAGAGTTAAAACTTGTAGAAACGGGGGTAGAGATTGAAGTACTTTGGAGATGAGTAGAGGTGATGAGTCCAGCATTAGGATGGACTTGTGCTGGTGTAACAGTAGGGTTAATAACCTGATCGACTGGGTGATTCATGGTTTGACCGGATGGTCCTGTTTCACTAGGAGGGTCATGAGAATGAAAGGGTTGTCGAAAGGATTCGAAATGTTCATAGAGATCGCGTCCTGATGAAGTCCTCCATACAGAACGAGCAAGTGTGTGATTGGTATCTACTGCGGTTCTAGGATGAACATGAGTCCTATACTCATCACCAAAGATTGGTTTTGTGGATCCCATATATGTTTCGGTAAAAATTCTCTCTGGTAATCGTGGGACCTCTTCGTCTATGACGTTCCCAAGGGAGTATAAACGAACCAAAAGTGGTTCGAGAGGAGTTACCGACACATATGTAGTGGTATTTTCAACCATGAACAAAGCGCCTTCTAAGTTATCTAACGGAGGAGCAATAACACTTTCAACATCTGATTGATTTTCTACCTCTCTACGGTAGTTGTCTTCTGGAGGGTTAGGAGGTAAGGGTTGATAGCCTTTCAGAGGCAGCCCTTGCATCCTATGCGATCGACGAAGACCTTTATCGTCTACAGGCTCAATTGTGGAGAATAATAGAACACACTAAAAAACCAGGGCCAACTAACAAAAAGAAACAACATATGCTAATAAAATCTAGGAATCAACCAAGCAAACAAAACTTCTCTCGATGATCGTACTAGTTGGTGATGAAATCCAACGTCGCGTGATCAAGTCAAGAAGGGGCTAGGATATGGTGGAACAGTTACAATGGTGACCTGCTTAACAGACTTTCACCTTGGTGCAAGCTTCCACGCATTAATTGTGGATTTACCCTCCAAGGAGCTCGAGTGAGTTTGACCAATGTCTATTCCAGGTACAGTGAGACTTCCCTTCACCGTCACCTTGTGTAAGTACCTAAAGATTATGGAAACTAAAGACACCAATTCATAGTGATACCCTAGGAAGGTACAGTCGACAGTCCGATCCGAAACGTATGGGCAGGATAACAAGTCCGAAATCAACCCGAGAGGCTCCCACACATAATCGTGGGTATACCTTCAAGTGACCCCCAATATACGATCTGACCATTACAAACAGTTGACCACGGAGGGATAATCTCCGTAATTTTCCCGAATGCGACCTCGTGCGTAACCCCTGTGTGAGAGGGGGATCCCAGAAAACCGATGCGACAATTGGATTTGACTCTCCCTATCTCAGGATGCTAATGTTTGTTTTGAAAACTTTGGAGAGTTGTACTCACAGCCTAATCCAAAGTGCTAACCCTAGTCTACTGTTGGTGGAAGATCCTAAAAACAAAAGTGTTTCTAGATAATTTTTAATTAGCGTTCATTTTATAGCTATTCTTTACTCAAAGGGTGTATGAAAGTGAAACTGATGGAATGATGACTCAATTCCAAAAAAGATTCATAAAATATGATAAGCAATCGTTTCTTTTCAATGAACGCCTATTTAAGGGAAAGAGAAAGAGTCGTTTTCACTATCAAGCACTAATATGGAATGTCCTCAATCAAATTCGATGCAATGCTAAAACATTTCAGAAATGCCTTCTAATATGAAAACCAATCACTAATATGTATCTTTGTCGTTTGTACGTGAATGACGATTAATTCAATGCAAAAAACTTCTCCTGCCAACAACCCTTTCAGATCAAGGAGATTCAGACAAGCATAAGTAGGTTTCGCACAAACAACACACCCTCTTGCGATGATTGAAACAAGAAGCAAAGAGAAAACAAAAGATAACAAATAAAATCAACCAATTCACACAAAAAAGAGATATTTAAGAACAATGACCTCAAAAAACCAAGTGAGATGATTCACAGATTTATGATGCCCTTCACCAGAGTTCCCGCTGAGTCAGATAAGATAGAAGAAAGCAGTGGATTAATTCCAAGTTCTCAACAGCAGAAAAACACAAAAAAAGGAAGAAGGCCACAAAATCTGAACAACAAAGTGCTTATTCCTCAGAAGGAAGGATGTCAAAGGTCAATAGGAAGAAGCATTGAATCACAAAGAAGCTCAGCAAGTGAAAAAACATAGACTAGTTTTCAGAAAAGACAATTCTGGAAAGGATTTTTTGCAAAGAGAGGCCGGCTCTCTGGTGTAAGGGGCACCAGAGTGTTATAATTCTCTATCTAAGACCAAGGGGGAGCGCTGGCTCTCTGATAACAAGGTAGGGGAGCGCCAGGCTTCCACAACTCACAAAATTGTCCAAAAAACCCAAAATTTCAGTCAAACTTTAGCGATCAAGATGAATATGATGGGGTGAGGAGTTAATCAACATATGAAATCAAACATATGGGGTGAACAAGGTCCAAAAAGAACAAAGGGTAAGACAAGGTATGTGAGGAAAACCAAAACTAAAAGTTTTGATTCGATCCCCAATGGAGTTGCCAATTTCTGTTGAAGGAAAATCTCTCTGCGGACAGGTAGATCTCCTCTTGAGAGCTAGACTCTTAACTCTTAAAACAAAATATTCTTATCATGGTCGCTGACTTCCTTTTAGATCTAGATAAACTAATGTGTGAGGAGGAAGGAGAAAAGAAGTACCTTTTACCGGTGTTTGTCCCTCCACGGTCCGAGTTGAGCTCCAATCTTTTGCTCCTCGATAAGCCCTGTAGACAAACAAAAGTACAACCACTTCCTACTTTACTGAGATTAGTTTGAAATAGATCTATCTATTAGAGACAAGTTCACGTGAGATTAAGCACAAACTAGAAAGAAACAGGCCAAGCGTATTATATTGATGAGAACAACAATGAAGGAAACTTACAACCGTAGATGCGAGTGCAGCAGCTTCATCAAGTCCTCCTTGTCTAACCCTTTCTCAAAAGACCCATGATCAGAATGACAATAACTTCACTGATTATTCTCCTCCACTTCATTTTGTGTTTCCTATGAGATCATAGGTTTCATGCCTTCAATCATTCCCCCTTTTCACCATGAGAGGGCCTGCTTATATAGGTTTAGAGAGGCCCAACCACTTGAGATATCTTTGGGGTAAGTTGATGATTTTCCTCCTTCAGTTAGGGATCTTCCCTAAGATCATGTCTTGACCAAGGATTCAAATCCAACTGCCTTCAGAGATTGAAGAGATCTTTTCCTCATTCTTCTCAACAAACCAATTTTCGCCCAGAATAGGTAGCGCTCCCCCAAAAGAGGCATCAGAGTGCTATAACGCTCCCTAATAATGCATAGGGGGGCGCTAACACTCCTAACAGTAGCAACACTCCTCAAAAAGGGCAGACAGAGAGTTATAACGCTCCCTAAGAGTGTATAGGGAAGCACCAACACTCCTAACAGTGGTATAGGGGAGCGTTCTCCTCTGAAACTCAATTTTTAGTGGTTCTTTCAAATGGCAAGAGGTTCATAACCCTGTTAACCCATTCCTCTTCTTCCAAATCAAATGTTTGAGGTGTTTCAAGTGTCCTTCCGATGTCGTTATAAGCACGACATAGGAATTATGGCAATATGCTTTTTCTGAGACTTGCGACACTTGCGACCAAAATGTGACACTTGTAATGAAGACACTTGCGACACTATTGAAGTGAGTAATTTTTATGTGTAACACCTTTATGTCACTTCCTTTTAACATTAGGTCTGACCTGACACTTTCTTATTTTGTAATTCTTTTCTTTAATTATCTTTAGGGCCGACCTGTACTTCCTTATTCAATTCACTTTGTCTTCTTCAAAAATTCATTTCTCCTCAACCATGAGGATCTACATGACGTGCCACCTACCATCGGAAACAACATGATGTATACTATCCATCCATGGGTGTTGTGTCTTCATGTGCACTGTCCTTCATGTCCAAATACCTTCATCAATATTGCGGTCCAAAACCAATGACTAGGGTTGACATCAATGACAACAACCAATATTCCAACAAGTACCGCACGTATTGTGACGATTTGAATTAACTAATGTTTTGATGATATATTTCTCTCCTTGATCCACACCACCAATTAAATGCCATCCTCACAGTTTCAAAAGTTTGTTCTCTTTAAAAGACTTTAAAATAACTGAATGTAACCAAAAGACTAGAAGACAGACAAACAAGCTGCTAGAATGTTGATCACATTACCAAGAAGCAGTGGGTTGAATTTTTTGATTAATTAGGTTGGTTGTTATTGATGTCAACCCTTGAATAAAGTCCGATAGCAAATTCTGGTAGCACAAAGGTTTGGGTAATGGAACCAAGTTTGTTTGATGGGTAATGATATGAGTTTTGATATATTTGTAGGAAATACTATTCTAGATGGATAGTACATGTCATGCCATTTCTAGTGGTATGTGGAATGTCACATAACTCCTCACGGTTAGAGAGTTATGTCCATGTGAAGTTGGAGAACCCTCATGAGTCATCTAGAAGCACCAAAAGGTCAAAGTAGTCAAAGTGGTTGCAAAGAAGAAATTATTTAAATGATAAAGTGAAGTTATGAGTGTACTATAAGTCAAAGTGGATACAAAAGAAATTATTTAAATAATAAATTTAATGGAGAAATTACTAAGTGGACAAGTGGTTAGAAGTGGGTTAGCCCTAAAATAAAGAAAGTGGGTTAATATGGTTAGAAGGTAATGTAAATAATAAAGTGAAGTGATGAGTGTACTATAAGTCAAAGTGGATACAAAAGAAATTATTTAAATAATAAATTTAATGGAGAAATTACTAAGTGGACAAGTGGTTATAAGTGAGTTAGCCCTAAAATAAGGAAAGTGGGTTAAGATGGTTAGAAGGTAACCCCTTGAGGAAGTGTTGGCATAGGGGTAGACCTAGGGTTCAACTCTAATAGCGCACCAACAAGCCCTAACTACTGGCCCTTTCGGAAACACCTGCGAAGCAGATGCAGTCTCACCCGAAGTAGCAATAGGGGGTTGTAGGACACAAGTGTCTACAACTAGAGGAAATGCAAATGGAATCAAGGAAATCACACACATAGATTAGATTATTATTTTCAAGTATAAACCTACTTTGCACAGTTATATATAATATCTAACATACTAATGCATCATCATAGTAACAGAGTAAAGAACACATCATCAACTTATTGATAGGCGAAATTGACCATCCGTCAACTGGAAGAGTGGAACCGGTCTAGGGTTGTCTAATAACCCAAGCCATTTGGGGTGAACCACCCTGACGGGTTTAGCGGCTCCGTTAGCCGATCTAAGGTCCTAAGAAAACAAAAAAAGAAAAACTATTCTAAACTAACTAATCTAACTAAAACTAACTATTAAACAAACAAAACTAATCTAACTAAAATAACTATTAAAACAAAATAAACTAATCTAACTATTCTAAATATACAATCTACTAACTACTACTATACTAACTCTAACTAATTAACTATCTAATTACTAACATATATAAATCTTATTCACAAAATGTACAATATCTACAATTTACAGATTTAAATAAAACCTGAAAAACTCATTTATATTCTGCCCCAAGACAGAGAAAGATGTTTTTGTTGATTTTATAATTTTATGAACAGAAATAAAACAAAAACTAACTAAACTAAACAACTAATATACTAATTCTAACTACACATTTAACTAAACGTATATCTAGCTAAACTACTTAAATTATACTAAACAAATTAACTAACAAATAAATCACAAACTAACCTGGAAAAACGCTCCAGGTTTGTCCTGTGTATGATGATTTTCTCAGCTGATCGGAGGGAGGAAACCTGCACCGAATTATCTAGGAGCTTCTCGTAAACGATAGCTGCAGTGCTCTTCAAGTATGATTACAGGACAAGCAAGACATAAAAAATTACAACAATCTTATGATTCATAAATCTTCACAGTTAGATAAACCTGTATGCAAAGACTTATACAAAATAATTCAATTGATGAAGAAGAGAAATCTGTCATTCATTAACTGAACAAAGTAATTGCTGTATTTTTAAAGTAATGAAACAAATCAGATATGGATCACATTAACTAAATCACATCATTCTGCAATAGACTATGATAGCTAAAGTAGTCTATAATCAACTGCAAATGACATGCATAAACTTGAAACAAAAGATTGATATGTTGAAAAGCGAAAGCTGTAGCAAAACATCAACTCCTGTCTCAGTTTGTATTAGAAATCCATAACCTGGTTCTCCCACAAGTGAGGATGATCCTTATTACAAAAAATAATAAGTATTTAAAGACCTTCCACAGGGTAAAACATCCCTGTGGAAGTTATCAAAACTGTTTACATAAAATCTGGGAAGATATCCCAAGTCTGACTAAACTAGGAACCTAAAATAAAACTAAAACACACAAATATCTCCTAGATTGTCCAGCATGTTAGATGCAATTCGTATGTACCTGAAAAGGGTCGAAAATGGACAAGTTAGAAGGGTATTTTGTTAATAAAATGATAAAAAATCTAATTCTATAGACTAGCTACAGAATCTTGCGATTCTGTAGCTAGTCTAAATCAAACACAGAATCAACATAAAAATCAATTCAAATCTTTTAAAGAATTAAATTCAACTATTAACAAATATCTAATAGCTAATTAAAAGACAAATGAATTATTCAAATCGAGATTGTTATACTAATTCGAGATCAAAACAAGACTAAAATCAAATGACTACAGAGATGCATATACTCTGTTTCGTTCGTTACCACAAAATTGGTTGAGCAGTATAATATCGAACAGTAATGAAATCGTTCCATATCAAATTGGAATCGATATAATTAAAACAAATCATAGGCAATTGTTATGCTGCCTTATCAACAGGAAACACGATCGAATCCAGACAAGATCATTTTCAAATCGACATAACTGTATAAAAAATGATCCATGCCATGAGCGAATAAATCAAAACTGGCGCGTAAATGTTCACAAACGAAATCATACTGAGATCAATCAACAGGATCTATAAGATTAGTTCGATCATTTGTTATTGCTATTTTGGGGCAAACAAACTTGATTAACATTGAACGAAACCGTTCCTTTCAAAACGAATTATAACCGGATTTGACAGAGATAATAGATGTCGATCAATTCGTTTTGCAAATTAAATAGAGCAACATCTATAATACGAATCCAACTCATAAAACAATCTTGCCAACTCAGGATATGGGATAATCCAATCAAAATAAGAGCGAATCGAACAATTGGGGTTTAACATAGTTATTATGAATCAAAACCGCTCCATGATTCGGGCGTGGATATCATTTGCACAGGCTTAAATGAGAATATCGTTTTCATAAAAAACAGAGTCGTTCTTTCCAAATCAGAGCCGAACAGAGTTGTATTCCCGTTTTACAAGATTACATGACACAACATATTGTAACAACCAAAGTCACGAAATCGTTTCAACGAAATCATACCAAATCAAAATATGATCGTGCTCTAAATTTAGCATGAAAACCTTCTATTCAAGTTGGAAACAAACAAATTCAATTGAAAGCAAACCATCGATTTTGTTAACTTAACAGACAAACGAATCAAATCCGATGAAAATCTATCAGTGGCTAAACTGGGTATGAGCGAATCGTGTATCCAAATCGAAACTTCATTTATTTTTAGCAAAGCGAAAACAATGTACATGATGAACAACATTATGACAGAGCCATTTCGAATGATAGACAGAGCTATTTGAAAACGAAATTCAAATCATTATATTAATCCTGGT